>MU227522.1:471161-484591 GCA_018584345.1 Thuja plicata
TGGAAATTAAGGCTAATTCATGATCTTCTTCTTTATCTGCAATGTCCATATCTTCGAGCAACCTTTCCATGTCTTTAAGAGCAACAAATCCAATTTCATCTTCTCCTGAATCTTCATCAGTTACACCCTCTTCAGCATTATAACATTCATTCCTATACTTAGGTTTGTAATTAGATCTAAACTTCTTGACTCTTGTGGGACACTTGGATGCAAAGTGACCAATCTTATTACATGAAAAACATTTAAATGGAAGCTATCCTTCATACTTTCCTTTTCCTTTCTTTTCTCTCTTAGAAATCATGGCAATTATCTCTTCTAGTTCTTCATCAGTTTCTTCATTCTCATTATGACTAGAGATGTGTGAGGATTTCTTATCGTGAATTGAAGCTTTGAAGGCTGTTTCATTCTTAGGTTCATTCTTCAATCTTGATATTTCAAATGCAAAGAGTTTTCTGATCAAAGTCTCTCTCTTGAAGTCTTGTGAGAATTGCATAGTTTCCTCTAGAATACTGATCTTGTTTCCATAGTCTAATGTCAAAGTGGTTAACAACTTGTCCATTATATCTTCTTCTGAGATTTCTCCTCCATTGTTTCTGATTCCAGATACTGCTTCATTTATCCTCTGGTTATAATCTCTAATGTTCTCTTCTGGTAACATCTCAAGACTGTTTTATTTCTTCTTCCATCTCTTCCTATGTGCATTCTTTGCTTGAACATCTCCTTCAAACATGTCTTCTAAATACTTCCATATGATATGTGCTTTGTCAAACTTCTTGATCTCGGAAAATTCACTGTCAGATAAGGCATTGATTAGGGCTTCTTTGGAAATTGCATTATTGGTAAATGTTTCCTTTTGTCTTCTAGTAGCATCATCCTTTGCAAGGTCTTTCAGAGATGGGATTTCAACCTCTTGTGTATCAATCTCAAAGATCTCAAATCCAATGCACTATAGATGTGTTATCATTTTGTTTTTCCAATCCAAATAGTTCTCTCCATCGAACTTAGGGCTGTCTTTTCTAAAGTATGCCATCTTGATCTACCAAGTAAGCTGTTAGGATTTCTCTCCAAGGCACTTGGATTTGATACCAATTGTTAGAATACTCCAGAGATAACTAAGAGGGGGGGGGTGAATCAATTATCTGCAACTTTAAATCTTTTGTACTTATTAATCCAGATTGATACAAAGTAAATACACATTCAGATAACATATTACACAACACATCAATTTGGTTATGGGGAAAACAAATGGTAAAAATCCCAGTGGGAATTAGTACCCACAAAGAACTATACTGTTTATAGTAATCCCTGTTAAAAGAATCTTCAACCCTGTTTGGAGTTGTACAATACAATGCAGTAGTATAGTTGACCTGGTTAAGGGTTAGACCCTATCAGGAGTATTTTACATGTAACCCTATTAGGGGTGGAGGACTCACTTTCCAAGGACTCACTGTCCAAGTGGTGAAGGCTACAACCTTCTGGTTGTTTGATACACACTCTATCAACAAGATGAACTACTGTTTGTGACACTACTTGTCCAATCAGTTCCTTTTATGCACCGATGCTTTAACCTCTTATAAAGAAATACAATAATCTAATCTATATTTTGAATGCTTCAACATAAACATCTATATTATCAACATATGATAAATATAGCTCTGCTGCATCAACACTCTGCTCTGCTTTTCAATCTCTGGCTTTCGCAACTATTCTCATTAAAAATGACCTTCTATAAGTACATACACCAAGTATGAGATCATGGGACCTCTAGGAAAACTCTTCTTAACATCCTTGTTAGCTCTACTAAGTGCGCAAGTATAATTATAACCGTGCAAGTCAATGCTGAATAGATGTGTCGCTTCACTAAGTCGGCTTCACCAATTTGACCATAACATTGTAATCTTCTTGAAACATGATTAGCGCGTTTAGATTAATATCAAAAAATCATAACTAATCATGAATATACACACACATATGAAGAGGATACATGCAACTCAATTAACATGTTGCATACATCGGCCTTAAATCGTTAATCCTCCAGAACTGTAACCGTCAATGACAAAATTACATATCTTTACTGAAATATCATATCTGAGTCTGTGTGTATGAACATAGCATAGTAAACATGTCAAAAACATGTATCTATCCATGCTAGTCTTCATGTCATCATATGGATAAGTACATACAAAAGTACTGCTGTGTATTATATGTTGTCATCAATGACAAACATACAATCATTCAACTGTTCAGAATCAAATCTCCAACAAAAATTATATCCATGAAAACATACTTTTTGGATTAAGAATGGAAGTTTCTTCTCAAGAAAGAAATATGTTTCTAACTTGTTATCAACCGGTAAATTAATAAATAATGATACTTATTAATAATTTTAAAAATTAACCAAATCTTACAAGTAATGAAATTTTTCAATGGATATCATTTAGGGGCCTGCAAATAATCAGTTTGAAATACAATTATCTTCATCTTCAGAGAATAAACTACATTTTAATTTTTCATTTAGTAAGATAAAACAATCTAACAATTAATTCTCTATTGATGGCCTAAAAAATATATCTTAATAGCTAGTAGAGAATGCTAACAGTGTCAAGGCAGAACTATAATTCATTGCGATTAGAACCCATCTAGTATCATGATAATTCATATGGAAAGACAAGCATCATATTGGATGGAGAGGCCACAAGCTAGGGTCATGGAAAGACATAAGGAAATCACAGGAGCACTACTGGCTAAAAATATAGAAACCTTGTGGGAGAGCAGGAAGCGCGGAGATAATTTGAAGAGGTTTTCTAAGCACAACACAACACAATAGAGGTCAACAATAGGTCCTGCCTAAATCAAAATTTTGTAAAGAACCCTCTCATCTACTTTCTCATCCAAGTTTCCTATAAATAATTTACATACTGGATTTACTGGCATCTTGAAAGAAATAAATGCCAATATTTTTGAAAATGCAACTGGATTTAGCTCCTTGAAAGCTTGACACCAGATCAATAGAATTCAAACCTGATCACCTAATATACTACTGGGAAACATCAGTCCATTTATTTTAAAAAGAGACACTTTGATGTCCATAAAAGTCAATCGATTTTCTAGATTGATTAGTTGATATTTTGCAAGATTTAAAGGATGTAGTCTTGGGCAGTCTGTATGTCCCCAAAGTTTTCTAATTAAACAACAACTTTCAGTAAAGTAGACTACTAAGGATATGTAGAATGAAATTGAAGCCATAGAGAAGAAATTTGTATCATTTTTAGACTTTGGTCTTGCAAAATAAGTTATGATTTGCATATGCTCTTATGTTTTTCTTACAATTCTTAATTACTAAGGTATTTTTCCATCCATGTTTCTTAAAATGTACTAACTATTTTTTATTACCTGAAAAAAAAAATATTGTTAGATGATTGGAAATCTTATAGGTGTGGCATTTAATGGAGATTACATTGGCTTGAGTTACTTGTTAAGGAGTTCCAATCTTGAGCTTCCAAGTATGACTGCATTCTCAAAATATTCATTCTAAAAAGTTGCAGGGAGATAACCTAACTCTGTAAATGGGCTGACTTGGAGTTGTTATGATGACATCCATCTTTGAAAGGGTTCCACTCTTGCCTAGGGTAAGGGGTTACATGAAGAGATGTGACTCTCTCCAAATGGAGATATAAAAGGAAGAACAAGTCATCCAAGTAAGACAGATCAAGGAAGTAAAGATCAACATTCAACCAAATCAAAGATTACAGAACTCAAAATTAATATATCATACAGATGAGCATTTATGAACTCAAAATTAATATATCAGATTGATATTTCTTTTCCATATTCACAAAACCAACAAAGTTAGCTTGTGTTGAGTTTGGACAGATTGACACACCTAAAAGAGAGTGGTTGTGCTCATTAGACTCAGGATATTCCATCAATTAGCACTTATTATTTTGTAGTAAATAAAGCTTTGCAAATTAATGATGATAGAGTACAAATGAGCTCAAAAACTGAACATCAAATGTACATTTATGAGATCTATATATCATACTCATCTGTATGATATATAGAGGACATATGAACTCAGAAAATGAACATCAAATGCTGACAAAATTCATATGCTATTACATTTTAACTCAGATTGATATTTCTTTGTCATATTCACAAAACCAACAAAGTTAGCTTGTGTTGAGCTTGGACAAATTGACACACCTAAAAGAGAGTGGCTGTGCTCATTAGACTCAGGATATTCTATCAATTAGCGCTTATTATTTTGTAGTAAATAAAGATTTGCAAATTAGTGATGATAGAGGACAAATGAACTCAAAAAATGAACATCAAATGCACATTTATGAACTCAGAATTAATATATCCTGTAAGGAGAAATTTTTTTGTGAAGTATGAATGTATCAATCAAAATCATGAATGATTTGTAGAGGAATTTTCAAAATCTAACATCAGAAGATGAATTCCAAGCATAAATATTTTTCCAATCATTAAAAATCAGGCTTTGTCTAATGGCAAAGATATTAGCTGCATGCTACAAGGTCACATTTGTAGCTCATATATTCCTGCATGCTTGCAAGAATCTTGCATGTTAAATAGATTTACTCATAGCGAAAACAAGCCCCTTTTTACCCCTATCTTCTTATTTTCAAGTATGGGATCCATTAAGAATTTTTAACTAACTAAATGAAGGACCATTCATTTCACATACATGGAAGTTTGGATTTAGTCAAATTTTCTTAGTAAAACTATGGAAAATGTTACAAAAAATATTGGGAATGAGAAAAAAACTAACCTAACCCATGTGAATGAGAGAAACTAGAAGGTTTTTTTTATACGCTTCAAAAGTTATTGCAGTTAAAACTGTTGTTGGGGTTGTAATAGCCTGCAAAATAAATATTATTAGTTATAAAACTACATAATGTTAAAAACAAGATGACCAAACAAACTTAAGATTATTCATTCCACCAACATGTTGGAAAAATTCTAAGGCTTTGTTGAAGTGCTTCAAACAGATATAAACCATCCCCCTGATTCAAACAAAGCAAATGTTAAAACTAATCAATCAACAATGCCCTTATTTTACAACTGGAATTAATTTTTGAAATTTATCTTTCTTAAAAAATACATAAAAAGAAAATATTATGAGAATAAAGAACCAAATTATTACAATTTAGAAATATTACATTCCTGTCATTATTAAATCCATACTTCACAATCTCTGAATCAGCAGACCAAAAATTTTCAACTAGGCAACTTAAAAGCTACTTCAATATTTGGCAAAAATATAAATTTTCTGCAAAATATATCTACAAAACATATCAAATGAATCTGGCAAGAAT
Source organism: Thuja plicata (assembly GCA_018584345.1). Classification (NCBI taxonomy): domain Eukaryota; kingdom Viridiplantae; phylum Streptophyta; class Pinopsida; order Cupressales; family Cupressaceae; genus Thuja; species Thuja plicata. The sequence continues at coordinate 476,501 of MU227522.1, forward strand.
TTAGGGCTAGTGCCCCTACCAAGATTGAGGAGTAGCACCCCTCATAGGGCCTCTTGCAAAACAGGGTCAGGTTGAGGAGCAAGGCACCTGCCACCAATCCCAAAACAAAGACCTTACAAACCACAAACTTTCATAGCACAAGTCATAGGGTCAAAATTGCCAAATACCCTGAGTACTCACCACAAAAATTGCACACTCACAAAAAACAAAGATATTGATGCTTGCAAGCTTACTTTGCAAAAACTTGTGGCAGGAAAACAATGCCAATTACTCATAGAATTTGAAAACTATGATAAAAGTTTTAGATTGAGAACACTATGCATCTCTTAACAATAATGGGGAGTAGATTCCCTATAATTTAAATAACTGAAACAAAATAAAGGATGAAAATTCCTTTCCCACAAAATTTCAAACACTTAATAAAGAATTTTGGCTTTCCCATTTTGACTAAGGAATGTGACACTTATGTTTAAAATCTAATAAATGATTCACGTGAGAATTTTGTTGGAAATTTTTTATTTGATATTTTAGTGCATCCAATGTATCAGGTAAAGAATGGATGTCATCCTCAGGTGGTGTCATAGGTATTTAAAGATCATTATCCATATAAGAAGTTACTCGAGAAGATAAACATTTCATTGAGATAGGGTGCACACTTTGGGAGATAATCAATTGATAAGGTGGAAATAAAATGATTGAAGGTAGAGATTATAACTAATTGGCCTATAGCAAGTAAAATAGAAGGAGGAGAATGTTTATGTTATGGTGTGCAAGGAGTGACAATGAGGAGTAGAGAAGAATGGCAGGGAGCAACATTCACCATTGACTGAACTCCACAAAACTCAGGTTCTCTCACTGCCATAATCTTATTTTCAATGAGCCAAATGCTTCTTACACAATAGTTTTTCCAACATAAGCATTCTGAAGTCAAAGCTTAGTCAGTTTCATATACAATGGAAAGAAATACATTAACAAAAAGACTAGGTGACCTAACACTTAACAATATAGCTGGATTGGCAAAATATAGTTTACTTTTGACCCTTGGTCATGAGGTCAAAAACTAGGGGCACGAAAACTAAGCTATATATAAGGTTAATTTAAAGAAATATCCTTGTGGGCTTCCACAAGGGATCATCTTAGGGAAAATTGGCATGTGGCTTGGTCTTATCCAAAATAACAACCTTCACTTTTGTACTTCAAGTTAACACAGAGATGCAAGGTTCAACTTAATTCCAATATTGGTCACGAAATTAAATCCTACGGGAACAAAATCTGTCAATACATAAGGTAAATGGACATAATTCCTTTGTAGATGGACACATCGGGTTCTCATAAGCTGAAGTTGTGTCTAGCTTGGTTGTGAGCTAAAATAGAACCTTTATCTCTCACCTTTAGATATATTTTTAGTGTGAAATTCCCTTGTCCCTACAAGGGTGTCTCATACACCACATAGCCTTGCAAGCTAGGAAGAGACCTAAAAGGCTACTTTTTATCTCTTATCATATATTGATATATTTGAAGGAATATTAGAATGAAGAAAAAAAATTTACAACATTAAAATTGTTGAGGATTGATACCATATTATACATCAATACACAAGGAAAGTAATTGAAGAGAAATAATAACCAGAATCTTAAAGGCAGTTTACCCAGCCAAATGAGCACTTATTGTATTAACTCAACCATTTATAATAAAATATGATGTTTCTTTCTTAACCCTCACCCATGTACAAGTATTTATAGACATGTCACTAAAGGAAACTGCTAAATATTATTACAATACAATGGGTTTAAAACCATGGACCAAAGACACCACGTATAATAGCAAAAGGAAACTCTTCCCTGGACACCCTAGTTCAGGTGCATCCCCATTCCTGACTAGGTATGATGGGGGATACATAAGTGGTGTACAATATGCAATGTATACAATACACATCCAACTATAATAAGACCATGGCTCCAGAGTTGCATATTAACTAAAATGTTAAAATGGCATGGAATCATACCCCTGTGCCATCCTTTGTATTGTAATCTATTCCAAGTACAACCAGCTCAGGTCGCCTTCCAACTACAACTTGTTGAACAAATGGCATATGATTTTTTGGAATTCCACGAGGATCTTCACCAATGGTTCCACTCGGATGAGCTCCAACAAGATTGAAATATCAGAGCAACATAATTTTCCACTCAGGATCTTCTTGGTGAGCTTCACGGAAAATTTATTCAATGAAGAGTTGTACAGAAACATGAGAACTGAATCAGAATTAAGGTACAAATGATATTTCAAAAAAATTATCAAAATCTTACAGAAAATTCAAAATGCACATCGAGCTATAGTTCACACATAATTTGCCAATTAGTCTATTAACCAAGTTAAAAAAAATCTACCTTTGTACGTCCATAAGGGTTCATTGCACATAGGGGAAACTCTTCTATACATGGGACTTCCTTTGGCTGGCCATAAACGGTAGCAGATGATGAGAACACTAGCTATAGGGATCCACCACATCAATCAGTTTACATTGAAATATATCAATGTTAGTGATTTGATTACTTCAATTTAGAATGAACTCCCACAGTTGTAATAATGGAGAAACAAAAACAATCATGACCTGCTTACCATGTTAAATTTTGCAACAATTAACCAAACATCAAGTTCTAACTGTTAGAAAAGTGTGAAAATACTAGCATGAATGATACATGTAATGAAGACTAGAATAACTATGTACTGGAAAAAAGTCAGGGAATTTAAATTATTATGGGACAAATCAAAACTATCCATGGTATTGATAATTGAAATATGGTATTTAAAACCACATAGCATCCACACCAACCCGTCCACAACTATAGTTTATTGAGCTTAGTTATATGCATAATTAATTTTCTGAAAGTCCTTTATTTCTATGGTATATCTTGCGGAAGGTTATGAATCAACTCTAAAGTGGTGCAGATTATGCTTGGACCACATTCTTTAGTTTGCACATGTTACACTCAAAAGCCTCACAATCATAATTTTGAAGTTATGGGCTACCTTATCATGGTGGGGGATTTGAACCTTGCCACATGGCTGCTGGGGTTATGGGTGGCCCCATTACCAATGGGCAACCCCTTAAAATTTTCTGAAACAAATTAATTTTGAAGAAAAAACTAGATATCATAAAAGTTATTGTCCAGTGATTTTTCTATATTTGTTGAAACTAAAGCAATATGGAGCATGGGAGTAAACCAGTACTCTTGCACTTCCATGATTTAAAATTCCACTTAGTTTCCCTATTTATTTATATAATTTAACAGAATAATTACACTTTCTACTGACAAAAAGGGCTCCACAATAGGTGACTTTCTGTGAAGTAAAGAAAACAAATCATGCTTGGCATTGTAAAATACTACAAACCATTATATAATTGGAAAAAATAGTAGAAATAAGAGTCCAAAGTGAATTCTCATGGATTCTTCTTCCACCTGTTTATGTGGGAACTTTCAAAAGTCCTCTGTATGATTCATATGACGATCCCTTAAAATAAACATTCCCTCTTAGGATCATGTAAATATATAAAAGAGTATTATAGGCAAGAGTAATCCAAGGGATTCTTGATGTAGGAAAATACCATAACATTCAAAATAGAAGTCAATAATCTTGAATAAGAAAGTAATCTTCAAAAAGGCAATCTAAGATAGTATTGTAGAGGTTCAAATAAAAGCTAAAATGCACATGTAGGCTTAAATTGAGAAATTGGGCTCTATAAAATTTGCAATATGATGATGTGGATGAGGAAGCATAGATTTACTCTTCTAGAGTTTCCCTAAACTCAGTTTCTCTATGGTAAATTCTTATGCTTGTTTCCTTTTTTTTTTACTTTCATAATTTCATTCCATGCAACCACTTCACTAAATTTAATCCTTAATAAAGAATTTAATTGAACATTATCATAGTCAAAAAGATTAAACATTTGGTGTCTGGTATGTAGGGCATTTGAGTTTCCAATGAAGTATGGTGGTGCATGTCTACAAATGAGACTTTCATATAACCCAGCAGCACACATCTTCCTTTTCCTTTTGCAATGGACTGAATGCATTCTTGAATGGTCATTGAGTATTCTAAGAGTACTCATATACAAACTTTGTTTATTTGTTCTCTTTGTAAATATCTATATAACTATAGGCAACCATGGCGGAGAGTATATTTACATGGATATTGCAGTTTTTATTTTGTGTTCTTTATGACCTTAGGTAGGAACCTTTAAATGGATGTAATTAGTGGATACCTGAGGATTAACTGGGGAGAACCATGACAGTCTAAGTTTGATATATTTTTAAATTGTTGAGTAGTAGTTCTCCCCTAAATTTAGTCATAATAGTTATTGATATTTTGAAGTGGGAATTTTGAAGGGTTATGTTGATGGTACTACTATAATGCCAACACATGAAAGAAAAGTTAGCATTAGAGAATTTTATAGTAAATCTAACTTTCTCTCTTTAGGAATAATATGGGATAACTTGATTATTTAATTAAACTTCAACAGTATATCTTATACATCTAACTTAACATTTGGCCTTGCAAGGTGTAATATCTTGACATCTAGATTTTATTTACCTTGTCGATTTGTAATTCTTCCATCTTTACTACAAACTTGAAGGAGGGATAACATACAGGGAAGATCATAAGAAGAAAGCAGTATGCATAGATCTGATCCATATAAATTTATATCTAATAATTTGAATTCATTTAATTAGCCTAGAGATCTAATCCATATAAATTTATATCTAATCATTTGAATTCATTTAATTAGCGTAGATAAATCCTGATCAATGAGTGTGATTGTTTTGTTTGTGAAGAAATTTATTTCAATAAAAAGGATTGGATGGTTGACTTCTAATTTGTCTAGGAGGCCAAGATCATCCTCATCCCCTACTGTAAAAGTGTGTTTCAAATCCTCTAAGTTAACTTTCTATTTTCTTGTCCACTTCTGGTTGTTGGGCATCATCAAATTGTTGCTTGCAAGTGCTGCGTTGTGTATTCTGACTATGAAGTCCAATTGGAAGCCCTCTCTTTAATATGATAACTTCAAATGGATGCCCATTATTTAATATACAGAGCCCTCTCAGTCCTTAGAGAGGGGGAGACTTTCTACACTCAATTTGGAATGGGAGGAAGAATGTGCAACATGCATGAAGACCAATAGTAAGATTTTCTTGCCTAATTGCAACCATGCCATGTGCATGAAATGGTACTGAGAATGGTAAGGAATTGTATTTTATCTTTCACATGCTTGCCAACTCAATTATATAGTCTAACTGAGTTTAGGTAGAAACAGAGGTTAAAACTAATGGATTTGCTTGGAAGTTTCTAAAGCCTTTTCATCAAATCCATTGTGTGCATATCCTGTGAACATTGCAGCACATGAGTACACTATTTTTAAGGCATAGTTTCAAAAAATTCACATGCCTTGTATATGCTTCAAAATTTTGCATGATCCATCAATTGGCTAAGCAATGTGTAATGTTGATGCATGGTGGAAACTATCTTGGGATCTTTGAATTGAAGCAATTTCTACTTTTTTTAAAGGCCCATTTACTGTAGAGATGACTCTGCTATACCCTTACACAAGGGGAAATTCCATATTTGTTTCGGCCTTTAATACCAGTGGCATGGAAAGGATAAACATCACCACTGGCTGATAATTAAATATGCATGAATAATACAGGAGGATTATTTCTGTCTAAATATATTAGTAAGTAAATATTGGTGTGAGCTTATTTAATATCATCATGGAATTGGTGTGATGTTTGGTGTAGCTTTTCTCATGAAGTTATAACATTTAAATTAGGACCCATAGATTGGAGGACTTGTTCAGTTTACATGGAATTATATTCCTCTATTTTGGCACAAGGAATTAGATACTGGAAGAAATGATATACAACGTGTTGGGCATATATTTTATTCCATATTGCATGTGTGACTTGGCAGTTGTTGATTATGTTGTCACACTTAAGATTTAACAAATATTGCTCAACATATCATGGTTTTGAATATTTTTTAAGGCAGGCTTAATGTATATCATGGACTTGTTAATATTATAGCTTCTGTGGTGTAAGTTAGATCTCAACATGGAGTTCCTGGAAGTCTCACCAACAGTTATTCTTCTATAGAAAAGTGCATTTCAAACTACTTAATTCCTAGAATTTTGTGATCTTAATAAGAGTTGGGTGCTTACTGGGGCTGGTACTTGTTTGGTTGAGTGAAAAATGAGAGTAAGCTTCATTTGAGGAAGGCCAACATCATATTTGTATATTTCTGAGTGGGATTCGAAGAGTGTGATTTGCTTTAGATTCTTATGGCTGCTACTAAGAATATGTTTGTTTTATGTTGCCTTATTAATACTCTTTCATACTAAGCTCTAAATTCCATTGATCTCTGAAACTATAATGGAATATGCATGGTAATAGAGGCATGTTAATAGTTTTCTCTTCTACTATTGTATTACAATTTCCTTAATCACCAATGATCTGCTATGATTTATTTTCTATTGCAAAAGCATTCCATATGATAAACCTGCACAGTAACTCTAATGCAAATTGTTTGACAGATTATTCAATGAGGAATTATAGTAGATTTGGTTCCAGAAGTTATTGTAATCTTTGAGAAACTATTGCAATGAACAAGACTAAAAAACTGTGTGAATAGCATAAAACTCTGAAACATCAAATTGTAACCCAATCATCACATTGTAGACAATAGTATGCAAACTATTTGACAAAATGCATCTGGAGAATAGATGAGAAATTGGTGAAAACAATATAGGGATTCTTATAATAAGCCATTGATCTCTTGTGAGTTATGCAGTTGGTGTATATTTTTTTTTCAATTATTGTGTAAGCTTCTAGACAACCCGAATCCCGTGTTTCTTAGTGGGTAGTGGAGAGGATATGTTTCATACGTTTAAGCTCCTGCACAAATTATTTCTTTTGTAGCTTTTACAGTTTTTCTTGTTTCAAAGTTGTTTCACTATTCATATGACATGTTTGACATGAATGTCTGAATGTTCATATGGATTTCAGATTAAGAGATGGTTTTGCAGGTTTTACATGTTAACCAAAATTTGTGGTATGTAGATTTGTGATTAGACTATTTTTTATATGTTCTGGATGAAGACAATAACAACTTTGCATAGTTTCTTATATGGATCCCCAATACTACGATCACTCTATTTGTGGATTATCATAGAAAATCAAATTCTAGTGGTGATCTAGTGTTTGAATCTTGGAATCTATATGTGAACTCTACTCATCTCTACTATGCATATTACTAATGAGATGTTAAATCTATTTTTGATGCAGACTTCATAATGTTAATTGTATGTATACAGAATGTAGGTAGAGCTTGCATGGAAAATATTTACCTATTCTGAATAGTGAGAGCCTTCCCAAATAGTGATGTTCTATGGTTGGGTAGGGTTTTGCTATTCCTATTTCCTTCCTGTGAGCACCATTTGAAGAAAACCACATCAGAGACATGATACATACGCAACTAAATTGGAATTAAATAAAGACATAGACATTAGGGTTTGAAGAGAACCTGTTGTTGGGCTTTCAAAGCAGAGAGGGAACCTTTGGAAAGCAAGCAAGTGATCATGTGAAGTGACAAGCCAGGCAATGGTTTAAATAGTCATGGATGACGGTAAATCCCCAAGTCAACGGTAATTTATGTAGGGATAAGTCTCCCAGTGATTATCCCTTACCCTCCTACTCCTGCAAGCTATTTCCACCTCTATCCCAGTCCTCTCGTGCAAGCGCCTTTGTGGAAAAACCAACGAGGGAGATCCTACATTCCTTTGTAAGAAGATCGATGGCCCCATTGATCTATAGCCAAAGTGGTCCTCTATGAACAACACCTTCCCAAAAACATACACGATTTGAAAAATCAAAGGCTTCCCACCAAGTATCTAGGGCTTCCCACCTTTGCATATTGTAGTTCCCAAACAATGATTTTACATACACTCAATTTTTTCAAATTTGGTTCATTATTTGGCTTTCAAACTTTCTATCACCCAAGGGCATTTTTTTTTTTTTGGGGGGGGGGGGGGGGGTTGGG
>MU227522.1:484912-501535 GCA_018584345.1 Thuja plicata
CTCCCTGGAACAAGGTCGACCTCGACCTTGGCCTAGGTCAAGGTTGACCTCGACCTTGACCTCGACCTTGACCTTGACCTAGGTCAAGGATGACCTCAACCTTGACCTGGGTCCCCCTTTCAAATCTGGAATTCTATTGACTACCGAAGGTCATCAAAAAATTATTTCCCACTTTTGGGTCGGCTGTTTTGGGTTCCAAAGTGACAATTATTAAATTATATTTAATATAGGTCCTCTCCTAGGAGTATAGGTCTAATTGGAATTTAATTCTCCTATGTAGGCCTCTCTAGAAGATTGTTCCCTAGTTTCATATATAAGGAAGTTTTTCTCCTCTCATTTTCTCTAAGTCTTTCTAAGCCATGTGAAGTACGAATTACCAAATCAAGCATTAAGAGAAGTTTAAGCATCCATTGTTTTACATGTTCTCAAGCTTTCAAAGCATTCAAGTTCTCCATTGAAGATCAAGGATTCAAGTTTTCAAGCCTTTGAAGGGATTTGGTTCAAGCATTCAAGATTCATCATTCAAGACCTAGATCTATCCCTCATGGTGGTGTGATCTTCCTTCAAGATCCTTTGTGCATCCTCAAGCATTCATTCATTCTCTCTTCAAGGTGGATTCCAAGCATATAATCATGGAGGTTTATGGTTTCTAATTGAGTCCAAGCTCTCATATTTACATACTTGTTTACATTCAAAATACAATTGCATATCTATTGAATATCATAGCTTCATTGTTAGATTTACTTCTACTACTTGCTAGCATTCTTTATTTCAATTATTGATTTCAAGGTTAATTCCTAAATCAGAGTTTGACTAAGGCAAACCCCTCCCCCAATAAACAAATCCATTTTTCTTTTAGGTACAGGTTTGGAACAGCGAATTAGAGTACACATTTAGATACCCTTTTCGACAAACTTTCAGGATCCAGAAATAGATTTTTAGTCTGAGACTTTTTAGGTTGATTTTGCCCTAGGTCAAAATCAGAAATGTTGGGTTAATGGTGACATTGACTTGAGGGTGCAAATCGGAACTATGTCAGAATAGAAAAAGATTTCTGGGTTTTTTTTGTCTTTGCATTTCTATTTCATATCGGGTCTCAAATTTTCCAGAAACTGAGTGTCAACCCCTGAAAACAACATTCTACAGATCTGCAACATTTCAAGGTTAGTACTTTTTTCCTATCCATTTCAATTAAGGTTATCAATCTTTCTAAACCTATCACACATTCAAATCAATAAATGGGTATTTAAGATCTTCCTCTTTGCTCTTATTTCCAAATGATTGATTCATTTATGCATTGACCCTTCCTTTTGGGTTAATCAATTTGGATCCTTCATTTGTGTATCTAAGGATAAAAGGAGAGCATCTTATTTACCCTTTACATTTCAAAACATTCCTTTAAATGTAAGATAAAATAATAACAAACTAAAATACCATATTTCTTATCTTACAATAGATAATAGATAATATACTAATTTAGATAAACTTGAAATAAGAGAATTAGGGTATTTTTGATGCAAGGGAGGTATGGATAAAGGGGCCTAAGGCACAACCAAAACCATCTAGCTTGCATATACAATGCAGAATTAAACAACAACACAATGAGAGAAGAGAAATGTAGATATCATTTTTTCATTAATTCATCAAACTCAATACATGCCAAGTTGTAAGGCCTTCCTGGTTATGGCCATATACATTAGAATTATTCAAATGATCTTCCTACTAGAGAGATCTCAGATCTTTAATATCTTATCATTTTCCTTCTTACTCTAAGACTTCCTAAGACCTCCCCCAAACTAAGAACATACAAAATAATATATACAAGAGCCCAACAAAGAATTCAACACTCAAAACCCAAAGGAGAGACCTAGATTTAGGTCCACATGGATCCCAAGATAGACCCCAAATAAATACAATAACAAAATTTAAATGACGAAGTCGGCCAGCAGCTCCAGCTCCGTAAGAGACCAACTTGGCATAGACACGACCGAGCAATAGAAACACTTAGCAAACAAAGGTTGAGCAGCAACAAAAAGCAAAGTTGAGCAACTTGGCAAGCATGCTGAGCAATAGAAAAATAGAAGGCTGAGCAACAGGAGCCGAGTAACAAAAAAACTTAAGAAATGAAGGAAAACATATTTTTGGATGAGCAGGATTGCCAAGGACCCAAGATGCTCCTGCATCAGATACCTGGGGTTGAAAAGAAATGATTCCCCAAATCATGTATTAGGTCCAACCTGAAATGAATCCAGCTTAGATTGAGAAATCCACATTGAGTCCTCAATTGGTCTATTTTTCCACTTTACCAGATATTCCATGTATTCTTTTCCTCTTGTACTTCTGCCAATTCTCTGTTTCAAAATCTTCTCAACTTCCTCTATCTACTTCTTAGGATAATCACTTGGTACAGTTACTTCTTCATCAGGTTCATGATATTCATACAAGTTTGAAATATTGAATATGGGTGATATATGCATGTCATCAGGTAATTCAACTTCATAAGCATTTCCACTGTCAAATCTTCTCAGTATTTTACAAGGACCAAATTTCTTCATCTTCAGTTTCCCATATGTTCCAATAGGAAATCTTTCTTTCTTCAAATGAACCATCACAGCATCACCAACTTCAAATGTCTTATGTCTTCTTGATTTGTCTGCATCATCTTTGTATTTCCGATTACTTTTCTCCAGCTTCTGCTTTACATCCTCATGCAATGTCTTCATAAATTTTGCAAATTCTTCTGCTTCAGCACTTCTTTTCTCTTCGCCAACTATGTCTCTCAATTCTGATATACCTCTAGGTTGTGTGCCATGAACAATCTCAAAATGTGTCTTTCTAGTACTTCTGTTTACTGAACTATTGTATGCAAATTCTGCTTGTGCCAACATCAAATCCCAATTTCCTGGTGTGTCTCCAACTAAACATCTCAACAAGTTACCCAAACTTCTGTTCAAAACCTTTTTTTGTCCATCAATCTGTGGGTGAAATGTACAACTAAATTTCAACTCAGTATCCAACTTCTTCCAAAGTGTTCTCCAAAAATAGATTACAAACTTACTATCTCTATTAGAGATGATACTTCTTGGTAATGCATGCAATCTGACAATCTCCTTAAAAAAAATATCTTCTATATGAATTACATCTGATGTTTTCCTACATGGTATGAAATGTGTCATTTTAGAAAATCTATCCAAAACAACAAATATGAAATCATTACCTCTTGCTGTCCTCAGAAGTCCAAGAACAAAATCCATGCTGATATCTATCCAAGGTTTCTCAGAAACAGTAAAAGGTGTATACAAACCAGTATTCTGACTTACTCCCTTTGTAACTTGAAAGATTCCACAACTTCTCACAAATTTCTAAACATCCTTATACAACTGAGGCCAAAAATACCTCTCCTTCAGCAAACTCAATATTTTATCAATGCCAAAGTGTCCAGCCAATCCACTACTATGTTTCTCCTTAATCAGATTAGTTCTCATTGAACCTCTCGGTATGCACAATTGAATGAATGCCTTTAAACAACATATCTTCCTGAATGAAATAGTCTTCATACTTACTTGATTGATTTGTATTAGGTGCTCTAGACACTCTCCACTGCTCTGACAAATTAGGATCTTCTTCATACAACTTCTTCATGTCATCAAAGCCAAGAACTTCAATTCTCATTTCAGTCAACAAATATCTTCTTCTACTCAATGCATCAACAACTCTATTAGAAACTCCACTCTTATGCTTAATCAAAATTTTAAAACTCTGTAAATACTTTGCCCATTTCATATGTCTCTAATTCAACTTGTTTTGACTACCCAAATATTGTAAAGCCTTATGATCAGTATACAACACAAATTCATTTGGCATCAAGTAATGCCTCCATTTCTTCATAGCTTGCACAATAGGATAGAATTATTGATCAAGACAAAATATTTTCTCTTTGCATCATTCAACTTTTCACTAAAGAAAGAAATAGGTTTACCTGATTGAGTCAATATAGCTCCAATGACACTTCCACTTGCATCAAATTCAACTTGAAATACCTTATTGAAATCAGGTAAGACTAGAAAAGGTAATTCAACAACCTTCAACTTCAAAGCTTCAAAACTCTTATCAGCTCCATGTGTCCATTTTAAGTCTCTTTTGTCTCCTCTCATTGTCTCAGTCATAGAATTACAAATAGAACTAAAATTTCTAATAAACTTTTTGTAAAAACTTGCCAATCCATGAAATGATCTTACCTCAGTAACATTCTCAGGTGTAGGCCAACTCAATATAGCTTCAACCTTCTCTGGATCCATCTTCAAACCATCATTTGAAATCACAAAACCCAAATACACAAGCTCTTTTTTCATGAAGAACACTTCTTCAGATTTATCAACAACTTTTCCTCTTTCAATCTCTGCAACACTTGTTTTATGTGTATCAAGTGTTCTTCTCTGGTTTTATTGAATATCATAATATCATCTAGGTATACAATCACACATTTATTCAAGAATTTATTCAAAACTTCATTTATAAATGTACTTGGTGCATTAGTTAAACCAAAAGGCATAACCAACCACTCATACAAACCTTCTTTTGCCTTGAAAGCAGTCTTCCATTCATGTCCTCTGATTTTGATATGATGATACCCACTTTTCAAATCAATTTTGGTAAAATACTTTTCTCCACTCAAACAATCCATTATGTCATCCATTCTTGGTATAGGAAACCTATACTTCACTGTGATCTTATTTATTACTCTGGAATCAGTGCACATTATCCATTCTCCATTCTTTTTAGGTGCCAACACAGCAGGTATTGCACATGGACTCAAACTTTATCTGATTACACCTTTGTTCAATAATTCATGAACTTGTCGATTGAGTTCTTCATTTTTGGTAGGTGTCAACCTATGTGGTGCTTTATTTGGTAAACTAGCTCCAGGGATAAAATCCATACAATGACTGATATCTCTGATTGGTGGCAAACCATTAGGTACATTATCTAAAATGATTTCTTTGTATTCAGTCAACAACTTCTCAACTTTTGTAGGTATGTCATATTTTGTATTCTTGCTTGGTTTGTTAGGAATTAAAGCATAACAAATATCATTTCTTTTCAGATCTTTAACAAACTGTCTACCTTCCATGAGACAAACTTTCACAGATGTACATAACTCATCAGTAGATTCTTCAATCAAAGGAAACAAAATTTGCTTCTTACCATAAAACCAAATAGAATATCTATTCAGCCTTCCATCATGTATAGCATGTCTATCATACTGCCAAGGTCTACCCAACAAAATATGACAACAATCTATTGGCATAATATTGCATAACACCTTATCATAGTACTTTCCAATTTTTAGATTCACAAAACATTGTTCACTTACCATTAATGTGTGCTCATCTTTGATCCATGAGATATGATAAGGTTTTGGATGCTTCATCCTCTCCAACTACAATTTGGTGACCATATCTTCAAATGCCAAATTTTTTGGGCTTCCACTGTCAACAATGACCTTCCAAACTTTGTCTGCAACTCTACATCTAGTTTTGAACAAACTCTTCCTAATAGGATCTTGCTTATCTTTCTCACTCCATAGTATCCTTTAGATCATGAGGTTATTTTTAGGTTCATTGGATGTCTTCTCTTCAATCAAAGAATTTATGCTACTACTACCACCTTTCTTGCTTGCATGTGCACATTCAATGGATTTGTGTCCTTCTTCACCATAGTTGCAACAAGTTACTTGGAACCCTCTTCTACTATAACCACCTCTGGAGTAATTGCCTCTTCCTCGGTATGAATTTCCACCTTTCCAGTCAGTCTTTCCCTTGTCTTGGGATGTGTCTAGATTTGACTTATCTAGTTTAGATCTACTTTTTTCACCATGAGATCTACCTCTTCCTCTAGGGAATCTACCACCTCTACCTCTTTGTCTTTGTTCATACCTTCTATTTAACTTTTCTTCAGCTTTTAGGGCAAATTGATATGCCTCTTCAATGCCTTCCATTTTCATTAAACTGATCTCATCTTGTATTGAACTCCTCAAGCCATTCATATACCTTGCAACTCTTTCCACTTCATCTTCAACATGTCTAGATCTGATGTCCAATCTGTAAAATTCTTCAGTATAGTCTTCGACTAACTTATCTTTCTGCCTCAAACTTTGCATTCTCCAAACTAGGTTAATCTAATAATCACAAGGGAGAAATTTTCCTTTCAATTTGTTCACCATTTTATCCCATACCTATATTTTTTCTTTACCTTTCTTATTTCTATCAAATTACAGATGTTCCCAACATAAGGATGCATGACCTTTCAGTTTTGTGCTTGCAATCTTGACCTTCTTGTCTTCTGCAACATTTTCATATTCAAAATATTTTTCCATCTAAGTGATCCAGTCAATCAATTCATCAGAATATAGCTTTCCACTATACTTAGGAGGATTAAACTAAGGTGTGGACTTCAAACTTGTCAAAGCTCTTAGGAATATTTCCTCTTCTTGATCCATCACAGGTGCAGGCGCAGCTTCACCTTGAACCTCTTCAAATTCATCATCACTAACATCTTCAAGATGTCTTCCTCTATGCTGGGCTATCTTAATAGCTTCCAATCTTGCAGCCATCTATCTAAGCATATCAGCCAGACCTTGATCAACATTTCGTCTCCCATGAACCATCTTGAAACTCTCTGCAATTGTAGGTCAGATCACAACCTGCTACCTTACAACAAATATCTTTAGAGTTTACAAGAAGGAGCCACAGATCTCAACCCACTCTGATACCACCTGATGTAAGGGAGGTATGGATAACGAGGCCTAGGGCACACCCAAAACCATCCAGCTTGCATATACAATGCAGAATTAAACAACAACATAGTGAGAGAAGAGAAATGCAGATATCTTTTTTTCATTAATTCATCAAACTCAATACATTCCAGGCTGTAAGGACTTCTTGGTTATGGCCGTATACATCAGAATGTATTACAAATGATCTTCATACTATAGAGATATCAGATCGTTAATATCTTATCATTTTCCTTCTTTCTCTAAGACTTCCTAAGACCTCCCCTAAACTAAGAACATACAAAAGAATATATACAAGAGCCCAACAAAGAAGTTGGTGCTCAAAACTCAAAGGAGACACCCAGATTTAGGTCCACACAGATCCCAAGATGGACCCCAAATAAATATAGCTATGAAATTTAAATGACGAAGTCGACCAGCACCTCCAACTCCCAAAGAGACCAGCTCGACACAGACACGACCGAACAACAGAAATACTTGGCAAAGAAAGGTTGAGCAACAACAACAAGAAAAGACCAAGCAAATTGGAAAGCATATCGAGCAACATAAAAACAACAAGCCAAGCAAAAAAACAACAACATGCCGAGAAATAGGAGCCGAGTAACAGAAAAACTTAAGAAATGAAGGAAAACATATTTTTGGATGAGCAGGGTTGCCAAGGACCCAATATGCTCTTGCATCAATTTTGTTTGTAAACTGAAAATAGAAAGATGATGTCGATAATGTGAGAATCAATTTATTATATTTAGAAATTTATTCACTTTAATATAATGATTATCACAAAATTAAAACTATCAAAAAAATCATGTATTTTAATAATATACAAAAAATTATTTATGTTGCATGCAAGTGATCAAGTAGACTGTCATTGTAGTAAATGTGTTTGATTTTTCTTTGTTATTGGTTAAATTTGATATCCTTTAGAAGATTTCCAATTCAATGGGATATATTTTCTTCTAATTGAGTCCCTTTGTAAAGCTGAGTTAGTAGTGAGGAATGGTATTCAAAGCAAGCTACACAAGATGTGAGTGGCCAATATGAAAATGATGTGGATTATGAATCTTCATCTCTTAAAATTTGAAATGTGTTTAATTAATGATAATCTCATCAGCGCCACATATGGATCAATTGCACATTTAATGTTTCTAGATACTAAGATATGGTAACACGTTACACAACGTTGTGTCAAGTCAACTCACAACTACTACTAAGAAGGGATGGGAATCTTGGAATTAGAATTTTAAAAAATTAAAATTGAGGCATGTTCTAGTGTGTGACGAGAAAAAAAATTGAATGTCATGGAAATGTATGTGGGCAATGAAATGATAGTGTTGAGGTGGAGAACACATGCATTGAGGTAAGTGTGAATGTGGTATAATAAATCAAGGGTGAATGGTGATTGTGTGGAAATAAATATGAATGAGAATAAATAGAGTTACAAATTGGGATTAAGGAAATAGAGTAATAAAAGTTAAAAAATCCAAATGTTAAATTTTTTCATAAAATATGTTAAGGCCTTAAGACTATATCAAGAGGTCACAATGTCTTCTACGCAATAGGTATCTTTAGAGCACTAAGCCACCGAGATGGCCAAATGGCTAGCTTATAAGGTAGGGGTGCCATGAGGGGGCCGACTTAATTAAGCTCATTTATTTAGCCACTTAGATGAATTTTAAAATGCAACCTTAATCTAACGAGAATAGTTACCATTTAGAGATATTGGCAAATAGTGGCCAGGATAATGTTCACACAATAAGTCTATTGGCAAACACACATTATTGGTGAAATGCAACTTCTAAGAATATAATTATATGATATTATCAAATGTTAATGTGTAAAGGAGTATTAATCATTTATTTAGTCATTTTTATTATAAGGGTGACTAATTATTTAGTTATTTATTTATTCATTTATATGCCCATTTATTTAGTCATTTATTTAGTCATTTTACCCGATGACCAAATTGGTCATTTATTTAGTCATTTTACCTGATGACCAAATTCGTCATTTATTTAGTCATTTTACCCGATGACCAAATTGGTCATTTATTTAGTCATTTTAGTTGTGATTTTACCTGATGACCGAATTGGCCATTTATTTAGTCATTTATATTTGTGAATTGAAAAAAAATGGTAGACACATGATCAATTTTAGTCACATGACTAAAATTTTTAGTAACCTAGTCATTTATTTCCCAAATTCTACTAGTGGCATATCTACCCATAGTTTATCTCATGATCATGTTAACCCCATATATATTTGTACATGATAATGAATGTGTTCTCTAGTACATAGTCTCTGGAATCACGTTTGTTATCTTTCATCGACTGTAACCATGACGTCTATCATTTATCTGTGACCTCTTTTCATCACGTCTGTATGTGACCATTCATCTTGACATTGATAAATCTGGATCATCCGATCAAAATAAGTTTGTCACCTTTGTAATCTGCACATAAAGTCAAATTATCAATGATAAAAAAACCTAATTGTAAAAGGTTATGATATTCTAAAATGCCACGTAATAATCAAATAAATGCAGTCGTCAAAGTCTTTTGTCTTTTCCCATTGTCATCGCGTATTGCAATCGGCGCTACCGCGTAGTGGTTAACGTCTGGTCATCTCTCCATCACACCGTCGCGCAAAGCCATAGATCTTGTATCCTACGGTCATATATCTACCTCAAATGCCTTAGTTATCTGTCGATTACATTTATCTGCCAGATTAAGTCCCAGCCGTTGATTTAAAAAATGGGCTAAAAGATTGTGTTTAAGTAATTTATCCTTTACTTTATTATAAGCACCTATGTATAAACCAATCACTCTGATTGACTAATCAAATGTCGGCACTTATATCCATGTCACTCAACCTGTATATCTTGGCAGGCCTAGTACGCCTATCATCTTTTTCATCATCGCGTGGTGTTTAAATGTCGTATGGCTTGAGATAGCACCATCGAACTCAATCGTTAGATCAAATCTTAATCCGATCAGATGTGACTCGATGTATCTTTAGTCAAATAGACTCCATAGGACACACGATTCTTTTATTGTGATGCCAAGTTAATTAAAAAGAATTTGCGTTTTCATCGGTTGTGAATTTTCAACTATCGACAACTCAATTTGACTGTTATCAGTTATCACGGAGGTCGAGACCAGAATAATTTTCTACCCCATGATGGATAGAAGATTTTCTCGCTACCTTGTTTCACCATCATGCTTATAGGTAAGCATAATGTAATTGTACGATCATATAGTTTCACTAGCTATTTGTTGATTACAACTATTGAATTTTGACCTCGACCTTACTATCTGTTTATTTGTATCATAGAGGAGATAAGCATAAATCAATGGTTAAAAATTATATATATTATAGATATTAGATTCAAATAATATAGCACTAAATAAAATACATAAGGAACATAAGTAAAAATGTAATATATAATTCAAAAGTCTATAGAATATAAATAGATAAATATAAAGAGTTACTTCCCTGACTGATTATGGATACAAATCGATTTGTAGACATGGGTTCCACCAATGGGTCTTTCTGGCGATGTGTGTTTATACCTGGACATAGCAAGATCCAAGCCATATTTGGAAAAGTAAACCATTAGAAAGATACAAGAATATAATACATTATGAAAAGATAAGAGAGAAAAAACAAACCTGCCTATTGTTAGCTTTAATGGAAAAAAGGTTTAAGGTACTGAACTTGCACAGGAAGTTCATGATTGTAACCCTCCAAATCCTGTAAGATGTAAGAATTTTCACCTCCTTTACTAGAAATAACAAAATGTCCTACCCATAGAGCCTAAAAATTTCCATGTTTTCCTATGTATTGATCTTTAACATTCCATCTTAAAACCATATCTCCTTCCTAAAATTTCCTTTCTGTAGTCTTCTGATCAAAAAAATATTTCACTTTCTGCTGCAATTCTTGATTCCTTTCATGAGCTTGATTCCTTATTTCATCCAATTCTGCAAGCTATTGGAGTTTGTCTTCCATGAAATCCACTTCTTCCCACTACTCATTATTTACAAAATTGTATACTGGAAACAAATTATTTAGTGGTAAGTGAGCTTTCTTTCCATAAAAAAGCTCATATGGGGCATATCCAGTATATTTTTTAATTGTAATTCTCTCTTCCCAAAGTGCAAGTGGTAATTTTGAATCCCATGATCTTTGGTTGTTATCTAACATTCTTTTGATAATCTTCATTATACTTTTTTTGCTAGATTCCACTTGGCCATTTCCTTGAGGATGATAAAGGGATGAGTAAGAAATCCTTATCCCATATCTCTCATGAAATTCAATGAATTCTGCAGATCTAAAACACATAGCATTATCACAAACAATCTTCTGGGGAACATCAAATCTTGTCAATATCTTTTCAGTCAGAAACTTGATTACCACCTTAATAGTAGATTTTCTAGTTGGTATGGCTTCCACCCACTTAGTGAAGTAATCAGTGGCTATCGAAATCCATTTATGCCCACCAATAGATGTATCAACAATTTCACCTATGAAATTAATTCCCCACATTTGGAAAGGTTCTTCAGTAGACATATGATTAAGAGGTAATGCACCATTATATTTGAGCTTTCTTGAAAATCTCTGACATTCTTCACATCTCTAAACATATTCATGGAAATCCTTAAATATACAAGGCCAATAATATCCTGCATTCAATATCTTATGTGCAGTGGTTTTTGCTGAAAAGTGTCCACCACATGCTCCATCATGAAAATCCTTAAGAAGCTTTTTAGCTTGGTATGTATCTAGACATAAAAGAAGTATCCCATCCATGTTTTTCCAGTATATGTTTCCTTGCATCAAGATTTATTTAGATGCTTGCAATTTCACTGTCCTCTTTTGATTATCAACAAGGTTCTCAGGGTATTTCATGTGTTTTAAGAAATTTACCATGTTAGTGTACCAAGGGCATCTCTCAATACTTGTCTGAGTTTCACTTAGATCAGTCTGATTCACTTGTAATGCATCCATGTTTGATTCTACCATTAACCTTGCTAATCCTTGTCGTCTGATAACATTAGTGATTTGAATCTCTATATCAAATTATTGAATCTGATTTACCCATCTACATCTTCTCCCAGTGACTTTTGATTGTCTGAATATATACTTTATTGTTGCATTAGGAACATAGGCTATCACCTTTTCTCCTAGAAAATAAGGCCTGAAGGATTTTACTGCTTTCACAAGTGCATAAGCTTGTTTCTCATTGATATCATAATTCAATTCAAAGGCTTGAAGGGTTTTACTGAAGAATGCTATTGGTTGTTCATGTCCTTCATTATTATTTTGTAGTAAGACAACAATAATGGTGTGATATGATGCAAAGGAAAATAATTGAAATGGCTTGGCATAATTCAGGGACTTAAGGATAGGAGATTCCTTAATTTCCTTTTTAATCTTTACAAATTCCTCTAAAGATTCATTTGACCACTTCATGTTTGCACCCTTCTTTAACATCATAGCAATTGGCTTGATTACATCTGAAAAGTTTGGGACAAATCTCCTTACAAATTTTATTTTTCCAAAGAAGGATTGGATCTTTTTAATACTCTTAGGAACCTCAATCTTATCAACTTCTACAATCCTCTCAGGGTCTATTCTCACCCCATCCTTGGATACTATATTCCCTAGTAATTTTCCTTTAGTTACTGCAAAATGGCATTTCTTTGGGTTCAAGGATATCCCATACTCAAGGGCTCTTTGGAAAATATTCTATAAATGTCCAAAATTATCTTCTTCCTTCTTGGAGTAAGCAATTAGGTCATCCTGATACACCACCATAATTACATCAATGAAATCCTCAAAGGAAACATCCATTTCTCTTTGGAAGGTAGCTCCTGAATTAGTGACTCCAAAAGGCATTATAGCATATACATAAGTACCCCAAGGTGTCGTAAATGTTGTTTTGTATTGTTCCTCTTCTTTTACCTTCACCTGGTTATACCCTAAAAATCCATCCATCATGGATAACAATTCATTCCCTGTGACCTTTTGTAGTAATGCTTCTATATTAGGCAGTGCATAATTATCCTTTAATGATGATATGTTTAGATACCTGAAATCTCACAAAGGTTGATATCCCGATTCTTCTTCCTGATAGGGACCAAATTTGAAACCCATGTTGAGTGTCTAATTGGCTTTATTATACTTTCATCCCTCATCTTGATTAGCTCATCTTTCATCTTAGGAGCTAGAGTAGGGTTTATAGGTCTTTGTATTTGTCTGAATGGTTTGGCATTAGGCTTCAAAGGTATCTCATGTTGAAAAGGTCTTCTTGGTAAGCTTTAAGGTCGTCATAGGACCAAGAAAATACATGCCTGTATTTTCTCAATAATCTGATGATATCTTCTCTAATCTTGGGGGTTAAGATTTTAGGCACAAATACTTCCTTTGGAGTTGCTTCATTTCCCAAGTTTATCCTTTCTACTTCATCCATTGTAACATTTGGGCTTTTCTTGTCCATTTTTGAATCTTTATTATCAAACAACCTCTCCATTGCTACAAGACCTTCAGGAACCTTATTGGTTTTAAGCTGAATGATTTCCTTTCCAAACAACACTTCTTTCCCATTCTCTATTTCAACATGAGAATTCAAGTCTATCAATTGATCTTCATACTCTTGTTCACATGCTAAAAATTTGATTATACCTCTATCATCTTCAAATAATTGCCAGTTGTTGATGTTATCAGGTATAGCAGGCCTAGTTTTAACTTCAACTTGAACTATGTCTTCACAAGGGATGTCATTATGCTGCAATGCCAAATTAGCCATAAAATCTGCAAGGATATTTTCTGAACTATCTATCCAATCAATAGAAAAAGCATCAAAACATTCCATAAAATCCCATACTTCATTCCTATATCTTTTAAGATGAGGTTTCTTAGAAACAAATTTACTTTTAACTTGAGAAATAATCAATTCAAAATCACCAAAAACACTTAAAATTTTTATTCCATACTTACTAGCTATCTTTAAACCAAGAAGTAGAGCTTCATACTATGCAACATTGTTAGTACATTCAAAATCTAGTAAGAAGGAATATTTAAATTTTTTCTTATCAGGGGAAAATAAAATGACACCATATCCATTACCATCCTTGTAGAAAGCACTGGATAAAAATACATTTTCCAAATTGTATTTTTATTTACTTCAGCATGTAACTCAATATGTTCAGTATTATGCATTGCATTTTTTGAAATACTTGACTGAAAGTTATCCATATCAGAATGATAGAAATGTGTAACCAATCTTGGATTCACATCCTCAATAATGTATGGACATATAGTCTCCCTCTCAATCCGTACATCCCCACCATTCACTAGAATAGAAGCATAATAAAGATCTAATTGAATACTACCTCCTACTACGCTAGACCATTGTCTAGAAAGAAGCATTCCATAATTGGCAGGAACTTAAACCACAATAATATCCATTTTAGAAGACATTTCAGGACATGTAGGAAATTTAAATCCAACATTTTTCATTATACCTAAAAAAGCAATAGATCTAAATTATCCATAGCATAGCATCTACCAAATTTGGTATCAACATTCATTCCTAGTTCTATCATTACATCATTAGGCATAATATTCATTGCTACACCATAATCTATCATACAATTCTTTACCAATCTATTGTTTACCAATAGAGTAAGATAAAAAGGATCAATTTGATTTCCATTTTTTCTTAAAGTAATTCCTAGATAAATAGCTAGAGGATCCTTTACTTCTTGGTTAATATCTTCCTTGTTACCTACATTAGACCATGTTTTCAAAGCTTCACTTTTACATTCAGGTATTTTAACTATTTCAAGCAATAGAACAAATATTTTAACTTGAGATAATGCATTATACATTATAGAGCATTCATTAGGAAGAGATTTACTAACCACCTTTTCTCTTCCTATTGTTGGAAAGTCCCAAGGTTATAACTATTTATCTTGAGCAATATTTTTGTGCTTCAAACTCCTTAGATCAATTCCTTGGTCAGGTTTCCCTCTTTATGAATTCACTATACTATTCCTTAACTTGTAATTACTCCTTTCTTCTTCTATTGCAACTATTGTGTATGCTTTCTTCTCCTCTTCTATTAATTTTCTTAATCTTGGAGGATTCTCCTGATAATTCCCATATTGATATACTCTATTTAGGTCATCCCTATAGTAGTATTCATCTAAAGAGATATAATCATCATATCTTCACATAGGATCGATTGATGAGTTGGTCACTATGGGTTTCTGATCATTATTTTGATCTTCATCATCTTTCCATCTTTGGGAAACAACACAATATTCATAAGAATGTGGTAATCTGAGGGCTTCACACCAAGGGTAGCTTTCCACAAAATGGTTGTTCTTCCTCAATGGATCAGGAGTATGTAATTCTTTGTTTACTGGTTTCCCATCCTTCCATTCTATTTTATAAGCCATATCCTACAATTTATATCTGTCATTTTTGTATGGCACCCGATTATTCTAATTATACTTAAAATTGTCTCTTCCATTATTCACTTGGAGGCATTTCACCATATTCATAAGCTTATCTAATCTATCTTCCTCCTTGTGTTTCTTAGGTTATTTTGGATTGAATAAACAGGTGTCCTCTCTTTTGTTAATTATACTAGATGCCTTCCTATCATTTTCAATAGCTATAGAAATCTTGAGAGCATGTGCCAAAGTAGTAGGTTTATGAGATCTAATTTCATAATTTGTCTTGCTATCAAAGGCACCCATATAGAAATTAATTAGAAAATCATCAACATGCTGAATATCTTTTGGAATCCTATTTAGAACCTTATTGAATCTCTTATTGAATTCATCCATAGACTCATTCTGATTTTTCTTCATACTTGTCAACTCATGTGAAGCAAAAGAAGTATCATTGTGATC
This sequence comes from Thuja plicata, assembly GCA_018584345.1. NCBI lineage: Eukaryota > Viridiplantae > Streptophyta > Pinopsida > Cupressales > Cupressaceae > Thuja > Thuja plicata. Next base: position 500,630 of record MU227522.1, read on the forward strand.
ACCAAATTTTTCTATGAATTGATTGACAAATTCACCCCAACTAGATATGGATCTATATGGCAGACTTCTAAACCATTCTACTGCATCTTCTATGAGGGATTGAACAAAAAAATTCATGTATACATCCTCATTGAACTCATCAAATTCTTGGATAATATTCTTCAAATTCACACAATGCACTTCAGTTGATTCTGATCCATTCCCTAAGAAATTTGGAATTGCACTCCTTAATTCATTTTTTATGTCATTAGGACATCCACGTATGCCATACAAATCTAACTATCTATATCTATTAGAAACCATTGGGGCTCTATATTTGTTCCTATTTTGATTGATAGCTCCATGTCTTTGATTCTTCTTATTTGCATTCTGAAATCTCTCATCATTTCTTGGTCCAAAATTTGAATTGACATTAAAATTTCTTGGGCCATAATTGTGATCCCTATTATCCTGATATCCACTATACATCCTTCCATTATTTTGATGTATATTCTATTCATATTGGTCATATGTGTTAGGATCACTCTACTGTTGTGGTTATGTTGTTCTCCATTGTTCCACTGTCCCCATTGATCTCTCCTTTCCTTATCATTGTTATTTTTCTCAGTTCTCCCTGATGCAGGAGAATCAAGGCTCCAAGAAGACAATAGATAAAATGAAGACATGATGAAGATTGATAATTTAAATTGGCATTTGTTAAAGCCAATAATGGCCTTTGAAGGCTTTGGAAGAAATTAAAATAATAAATTTGTAAAAGGTCCTAAAGGACCTGTTAAGGACCTTAGGATCCTAGATGGTGAAAATTGAATAAATTGATAATATGATGTAATTAGATCATTAGGGGTCTAGAAGGTGTTTATATGTGTTTAAATTAGTCTAATTAGAATCCTTGACAAGTTTGAGAAG
>MU227522.1:521517-541262 GCA_018584345.1 Thuja plicata
AACCCATTTGAATTTTCAAGTGTGTCCTAAGTGTGTCCTAAGGGGTTGTATGACCGCTTGGGAGACACTTGAGCATTCAAATGGGTCAAAAGGGGTCATGGGGTCGTCCTAGGGGCCCTAGTACATGATAAGGCATACTAGGACCCTTAGGAAGACCCTATGACCCCTTTCAACCGATTTGAATGCTCAAGATGTATATGAGGATGAGAAGAGATCTTATATCTAAGTTATCTTGGATTGATATTACTATTTTCATACGTTATAGTTGTTTTGGTGAAGAATGGTTATAAAAAAATGATAGTGAATTGTGATAAAGTTGGTCTCTATGTTTTAGAGATATGTGATTGTGAGCACGAGTTATGACTTGTGAGCTTAAGGAATGGTAGAATACATGTTGGAGAATGTTAATTTTTATTCTTGGGTCATTGTGTTCTTGGTGACATCAGGTTAGGTGTGTGATCTAGCAAAGATCTATTTATTGTGAACTTTAGGGATGTAATGTGTTTAGAGGATGTCGAGCATGGATTACAGATCTTGTAGTATAATTATTGAGTTATAATTGATTTTTACTTGTTTAGGTATTGTATGTATCTTAGAAAGGGTCCATGTAATTATTTATGAATTGGGGAAGTCCTAAAATGGCCGACCTAATTGCTTGTTGTAACTTGTATAAAGGAGAGTTGTTTCCTGATAAGGTAGTTTGGAAGTATTATGTGCAAATTACGAGCTTGTTCTTGTGAAGTCTACTGGATGTAGAGAAGAGATAGTGATTTTAATGAAATTCATTGGAACTATTTAGGCAAATCAAGTTGCTATTATTCAGTTCACGGGTTATTGTATACTTATATATCTGTACTTTAGAGAGTGAGTCCTAAAGGTGGATTTAACCTTCTCATTTGGAAATTGAGCCTTTTATTCCTCTTGTCTCCTAACAGGGATACAATACTTTTAGTACATTACTTGTAGGTGGTAATTCCCACTGAGGTTTTTCCCTTAATAGGGTTTCCTTGTCAACAATTGCTTGTGTTATGGTATTGATTTCGATGTGTTCATATTTGCATTGAGTAATTGGTTTATAAAGTTTAAATTTAATTATTTGGCACATAGCTGATTCATCCCCCCCTCTCAGCTGTGTTGGTGGATTGTTATTGCTAACAAGTTTGATCTGATCCCATTCAATTCTAGGATTTCCTAAGGGGATGTACAAGATTATTATATGTTAAGACTATTTAAAGAGTAAATAAATTATATATGAAGTAATCACAAATTCAAAAAGTACACAGTTTTTTATAGAAAAAGGCTATAATAAATGAGGAAAAAATCCCTCTGCAATTAGGCCCGAGGATTTGACCCAACCGCCGTACTGCCAGGAGTTAGTGAATTGGGTAAGGAATTAATGGTCTCTACCTCTCCCGGGGGAAGAAACAACATTAAATCCCTGCCCATAAATGAGAGCGTCCCAAATGGGCATAAAAATAAAAAACTCTCTGCTGCGTCATTATCGACCCCAAGCAAGTTGAAAACCACTCTGCAAAAGTGGAGAAAGAGACCCCGATCAACACTAAGAACGAAGGAGAAGGAGCCCAACCCAAACCAAGGAAATTCAATCAAGTGGTCTAGAATGAGAGGGAACTACTAGTTGGAGCATGATTTGTCTCTTCCGAAGCCCAAACCATAGAAGTCACAACAGGAACTGGAGGTAAGATTCCACCATCCCCAAAGCTTTTCATCAAGCCTAACCTGCAAATGTGGTCTGCAATAGAACTAGAAAAGACTAGACTTAGAGATATTGCCATTGTTTTTGCCTCTGTTTATATTACTATACTTTCATCAGGGGATTTCATCAATGATTGGTTTCAAATAATGTGGAGTAATAAACTAGGCTTTCAATTTTATTACTATTGAATGATCCAAAAAGGTCTATTTTTGTTATTTTTTTGTGACCCTAAATCCCAAAAATCTATTGTCGATCGACAATACTGGAAAGTTGGCCTTTGTGAATTTTGAGCAATCTCATGGTCCTTAGAAGCCTCCCATAATGAATTCCTTGCACTCTCTAGCCCTAGATGGGTGGTCATTGGAAATTTTCCCCTGTTTCTCCTCAACCTCCTTCCGCAGGCTCTGGACCCGGTTGGCAAAGTTTTGAAAATTGACCAGTCTAATACCCTGATACCCAACACTGATGTTAGATTTCTCTTATCACTCAAACCAAGCATCAAATTCCTAGACTCTATCTAGTTTGACATTGGAGGCTCCCCCATAGTATGCCCCGTTACCTTTCTGGGAGGCATTAATAGCTACTACCTCTGCAGGAAAGAAGGCCATAAGAAACACGAGAACCCCTTTCTCACCAAACGGCTCCCACCTTCTTAGTTTCTGCCCACCAAGTCTTGAACTTCCAAATCCCCTGCCTCGCAGGACCCCATTCCTAACTTTGTTTCTCCTCCACCACCCAATCCCACCCCCGTAGGGAAACCCGTGATCTTACTCCTTCCCAAGCTTCTGCCCCCATGGATTGGAGGCAAGATGCAGTGGCACTTGCTAAAACCATTGAAAAACTAAAAGGGCAATTTGACCACCAACCCGATCCCCTGAAGGTGGATGTTACAATCCCTGAAGTTCTCTGGGACCTCCCTAACCCCAAAGAATTAGACTTTGGATTGAAACCTAAAGTTAAAACCATCAGGGCTAAGCACAAAAACCATAATGCTTAGCAAATAGCTCTGGAATGGATCCAAATCAAGGCCGATAAGATCAGAGTAGTCCCTAAACCAAAATGGAAGACCTACTATGTCCTTCTGCAAGGTCAAGAGTCTTATTCTAGTCCACCTCCAAATCCTGACATACCTGTAGCAAAGGGTGGTAGCCCTTGCCCACTATCCAGCCCTCCTTAGATTGAACCCAATGCTATTAATCCGGCTTTGGGAGGTATCAGTGAGCCCCCGACAGATGGTGAGGAGGATAAAATTAATGGCTTCTCCATTGTAGTGATACCTGCCCCCCCACTCTCCCCATTGAACATATGGAGAGCTAGAGGCTAGAAGAATATAGTGGAAGTACTACCATCAGTTGCTGCAAAAATGTCAGGGTTGGAGCTAGAGCAGAAGGAGGAGTTGGGCCTTGAGGAAGGAGAGATTGTGGTTGGTCCAATAGAGGATTGTAGAGATGAAGAAAAATCCTTTGTCTTCACCTCTGGAATGGCCAAGCAGCCATTGAAAAGGATTGAGCAGGGAGAACCTGATGGAATCACCATCAAAAGGAAGAGAGGAAGGCCCCCTAATATTTATGGTAACCCTAAACCTCATAAAACACCTAAGAAGGATATCCCCCAATGCTTCAGGAGATTCAAGGCTCTAAGAGAACCTAAAAAATATTTTCCCAATGGTGGTGAACTGTGCTTCATGGAATGTTAGGGGGTTAGAATCCTCTGACAGAAAGTATGTGGTTAAGAGATTTTTATAGATCAAGCAAGATTTAGATATCCTTATGACTCAAGAGGTAAAAGCTATTGGATTCTCCCTATAGATTGCCCTCAAATGCATATGGAAGGATTCTGAGGCATTCTCCACCAAACACCAGAGGGGTAAGGGAGGCACATAGATTCTTGTAGGACCTAGGTGGAGGAAATAAATTGAGATATGGGGTTCCTCCCCCTATAATAGAGACATTTGGATTGTTATTAAAGAAGGTAACTCTACCTTTGGTGTCTGTTCCATATATGCCCCTAATGAACACATGGCCAGGATAGAACTATGGAAGTGGATCTCAGAGCTGGAAGACATCCCGTGGATTATTGATGGAGACTTTAATATGATTGAGAGGGCCCAAGACAAATCAAGAGGCCTCCATTTTGAATGGAAGGGCAGTGAAATGATCTTTTGGAATAGGATGTTATCTAAGCTTAATCTCTTTGACCCCTTGGCAGGTAGGAAAACTAAATCCAAGGGCATTTGGTTCACCTGGTCTAAGTTTCAAAAAGGAGAGAAGAGAATCTACTCCATACTTGATAGATTTTACATGAACACATAGTTCTTTAGCTGTCCCCCCACAACTAGAGACAATAATCTCAAAGTTCACCCTTTCACCCTCTCTGACCACCACCCCATTCTCACCAGCATCCATGTCATTACTGATAATGTTTCATCAGAGGGGAGGAAGATTGGATTTGATCTCAACTCCTCTCTCCTCAAGGATATAGATGTGTAGGCATCAATCAAAATCATTGCTTGGTTTAATAACTCTATTGCCAAGCATGAATCTGAAGTAGATAGATGGAACCAAACCTCAAATTCTTGGCAAGTTATGCTTAAGGTGGTGAGTAAGAAAAGAGCCAAAGATGGCAGGAGGAATGAGATCAAACTAGTTGAAGGCCTCCAAGAGGTATAAATCTAGATTTAGAACCACCCCCAAGACCTCAACCTCCTTGATAAGGTAATGAACAGTAGAGAGGCCCTCAGAAATTTTCAATTGGCCAGAACCATGGGAGCCAAGATCAGAGCTAGAGCCAACTGGCTTAATCTAGGAGACAGGGGATCTAAATTATTCTTCTAGACTCTTAAGAAGAAGGAGAAAAGGGACATGATTACATGTATTAGAGATTAGGATACAAACATCACTAACCAAGGGAATATTTCTAGCACCTTCTCAGTATTCTACAACAAACTTTTCACTTCAGAAGATGACGACTCCATGGAAGCTGCTAGAAAGAGGATAAAGAGCATCATCCATAGTAAAATATCAGAAGAGGATGAAAGATTTATTAGGAGAGATCTCTCTATTCAAGAAATTGGTGACTCCATATAGAGCATGGCTAATGAAAAAGCCCCAGGAACTGACGGTCTAATAGTAGAATTATTTAAAAATAATGTGGAGTGGATTAGCCATAGTCTCCTCTTGACATTTAGAGAAGCCATTGATGCAAGATCCCTTGACCTAAAAATCAATGTTGGTCTTATTAAACTCATACCTAAGGAGGGAGACAGACTCCTCATCAAAAATTGGAGGCCCATTACCCTACTCAATGTAGGCTACAAGATTTTGGCCAAAGCCCTATCCCTTAGAATTGTGAACATTCTCCCCAAAGTGATCAATAGCACCCAAACTGGCTTTTTCAAAGGAAGATACATACTTGAAAACCTCCTTACATGCTGGGAATCACTAGATTGGGCTAGAACCTCTGGGAAAAAATTTTCAATGCTACTCATTGATTATGAGAAAGCATATGACAGGATAGAGTGGAAGTTCATCCTCTGTATGCTTGATATCCTGGGGCTCCCTAAAACCTTTTGCAATATGGTGACCACCCTATTGAATGGAGCCATGGTGATCATTGAGTTCAATGGAGTAAGATCTAAAGCTTTTGAGCTCTCAAGATCCATCAGATAGGGATGTCCCCTTTCCCCCTCAATCTTTGTTATTGCTGTTGAATCCCTCCACTATCTCTTAAGAGACAACTCCTTATCCCCTAGAGTTAGAGGAATAACCCTACCCAATGGCCAAGAAGTGTCAAACATCCAATTTTCAGATGACACTACAATTCTCATGAACTTGGAAGAAGAAAACATGGTCAGACTGATGGCTAAATTGGATCTGTTCTATCAAGCTTCAGGAAGCAAGATCTCCATCGCTAAGTCAATTATGCTGGGATGGAATGAACAACCCCCAGATTGGTGGAGTAGATTTGACCTTGAATGGGGAGGTCCCAACCACATTGTAAAGTACCTAGGCATCCCATTTGCAGTGGAACCCAACATCAATAACATGTGGAACTAGATTAAGGATAGGATCCATCTAAAACTAAACAAATGGGGTAGAAACCTCCTATCCTTCCCAGGGAGGCTTCAAGTATGTTAGAAGTCCTCTCTTCCTACCCCATATACTATTCATCTACATAGCTCTTTAACTAGAATCAATTTGAGTAGATTCAGAAGATTATTAGGAACTTCCTCTAGTTAGATAGCATGGGCAAAAAAAAGATTCATGCAGTATCCTGGGAATGGTGCACCAGGAGAAAAATATTGGGAGGATTAGGCCTCAAGGACCTCAAGACCCAAGGAATCTCCCTAGCTATTAAATGGATTTCCAAAGATGCTGTAGGGGATGAACCCTAGAAGATCCTTTTGAGGAATAATATTTGTAGCGGTCATTTGGTCAAATCTAAACATTGGAATAACCTAAGCTTCTCAGATTTGATAGGACTTGAGTGCAAGGTGAAAGTCACAGGATCTAATGTCTTCAGATCAATCTAGAAGGGTTGGAGACATGTCAGGAGATTCCTCCCCAACACCTCCCCCTTAAAAGATAAGGGAGTGATCTACAGGGATAAATCCATATGGTGGAACCTAACCCACAATAGAAAACCCCTGGCACTACTATGAGGCTTCTTGGCAAGAAAATGGATAGAGAAAGGTATCAGTTGCTTTCACAACATTATCCACTAGGGCTCCCTCATTCCCTGGGATATATTGGCTTCATACTTCCATCTCCCCCTTTCCCACAAGAGGACCTATGCTATCCTTAAGGTGGCCCTTGAGACCTTAGGGAGTGCTATGACCTGTTGCTCCCCTGATTCCTTCTCATTATGCCTTGTCTGGTTTGATAACACCCCCTCCACATGGTCAAGAGAAAATCCCTTTATCAGATGAGCACCAGTAACCCTGCCATCCTGAACCATGCTAACTCCAAATGGAATCTTGTTGTGCCTCACCCAGACTGGAACAAATACTTTGGCTCTCCGTGGTCTAGGCCGGTGGAACCAAAAATTATCAGTTTCCTTTGTAGAATGATTCTCCATAAGCTACCCTTCAAGAAACCTGGGGGGGAACCCAACCTCTACTCTGTTTGTAAGAAATCTGAATCAGTTTTACATGTGTTCTTTATATGTCTATTTGCAATATAGATTTGGAAAACCTTTGGGCTTACTTATAACAATCACTTCCATGCTCTGAATATCATCTCTGAGAATATCAATAGCAGAAAATTTTGCAATTCTGTTTGGTCTATTCTTTCCTCTATTATATTATGGAATGTTTGGAAGGCTAGAAATGATGATATTTTGGCAGGAAAAGATGGGGATCTTACCGAGTCTCCAAGGAGACTCATATTCATTAATGTGTCTATGCAGGTAAAGAAAGTAAATTCCTCCATATCCCGAGGGAAGGAAAGGAACCATAGACAAGAAGGAAATAGCCCATGGATACACTACCAACCAGGATGGGGCAACCTTTAACAACCTCCTCACTGAGTTTCTCCAACAAGTGAAGGAGGGAAAACCTGATGCAGACCATAATAAGGAGCCCATATTTGCTACTCATGAAATAGTCGGCTACAATACAGTCTCTCCTGACTCTAATGAGTCTAATGCTGAGCATGAAGACCCCCCTGAATAACACTGTTTACAAGTTTTAAGTTTTTTTGAGGTCCAAATGTAACTATCAGAGTATGAACAAGCTGTAATTTTGAGGTTTTTTGATCTAGATATAGCTATATGCCTTGCCCCCCATGTTCTAATTCGTTAACTCTATAAAATATTTTGATATTTACCTTATATGCAATAGAAAAAAGTACACATATATACTTGTATTTACTTATTCCATTGTACCACTTGCATCCTCTATTCTCAGCAATGCATCTATAATAGGATTAGGACATGTTAAGGTGATGTAAACATGAAATAAATTATATATGAAATTATCAAAAATTCTAGAATTACACATATATCCTTACACATATTTACTTATTCCATTGTACCATCTCCATCCTCTCTTTTTTGTAGTGCATCTATAATTGTCTCATTTTCTTCCATAGAAATTAACCACAACCCTATATTAGTCAGTCTCCCATGATATCTGGATAGCTTTATATTTGTTTCCAAAACCAAATGTGAGTAGTGTATAATATTCTTATGTGTTTCTTAGTCTTTGAATGCAGGCAAATCATTCTTCCTTGTTAGGTATTTTCGTAGCCATGTGCCAACAACCACCACCAATCTTGTAGGATAATGGTATCCATCATCATCTTCTCTAGGTTGTACTAACTTATGTTTGGTCTTAACACATCAGCCAACCAATAATTTGTTTCCTTATAATTTTTATTAGGTGCAACACTTTTACCAATACTTAAATTTAAATATAAAGTGATATATAAAATACAATTACCTTCTTGTACAAGAACTGAAACACGATCATAGTCCTCTGATGCAAATAGTTGATCATTATCTTCAAGTATTTTTTCATATTGCTCGTATGTTTGAGCAGGTGTCAGTGATATTTTCTTCCACTCTTCAACCCATTCTTTATTCTTGCAAGAAACCCAATCACCTAAAATACAAAATTGACAAAAATATGCAAGCTCTCTTATCCACAATGTCCATGTGTTTGCATTTAAACTTTTAAATGAATGCCATGATGTTGATCCACTAATTGTCTCACAGTATAGTCTAGGTGGAATGTCTTTTTATTAAATTAATGAAAAGAATTGTTTAATTGTAGAGTTCTCATTTGATCCTACAGATAATTTTTAATTGCACCAATCCACACTAGCATGTGCATCTTTATATTTAGTTGCATCCTTAAATTTTAATTGCTCTCTAGGCAAAATTCTTTTCACACATGCACCAGCTCCACCATGTTCTCCTTTACCACATCCAACTTCAAAAAAACTCCACATATGTGGTATGTTGGTTTCCTTGTGGGCCCTAATAAGCCAATAAAACATTCAATAATTCTTTATTTGTCTCGTACAATTATCTGACCATATGAAATGTTCTCTCATCTCGATTTCTCATTCTCATAAATTAATACAAAAATTGTCAAAACAATACTAAAAAAACTTTGATGAGTTCATCTGATTATCACTCAAATAGAAATGATACTCCCTCACTATTTTTCTATCACCCTTTGTACTATCATGTGCATATCTATAAATAATTTTAACAAATATAGCCACTTGCATTGAATTGTAGTATTGATCTTGAGTTTCCTCTTGCGGAGAAAAAGTATAGTTTTCTGCAAAGTCGACCACTGATAGTATAGTACCAATTATAAATGTATTTATACATGTGTTAAATTTACTATAAATTCATCTAGCATATTGAGAGTGTTTCACATATTTTGGAACAATCATACTCTTGAATTCTAACATGAATGTATGTACATTAAATTTTTTTGTGATTAATTCCCATTGCTCTCCAATTTTTTCATCTTTTAAAGGATATTCAACATTCTTTAAATCTTTTAACATCCACTAATTGGTGTCCAAAAATATTTTCACTACTTTTAAGCATAGATTATCCTAATAATGAAAATTTTCGGCAACTAGTGCATTATCCATAAATACATGAACATAAAAAAATTAATTTCCTATTTGATCTTTCACAAAACAAACCTTCTACAAACTCCTTGATTATTTCAAGTGGTTTATTAATACCATAATCCTTCATAATCATGTTAGCATGTAAAGTACAATGTATATATTGAAAAACATCATAGTGATAATGAAATTGAACATGTGTTTTACAACAACAATATATTCATTTCTTATTGATTTTCACATACCAAGGTTTGAATTTTTCAAATGATCTTTGACTAAGGGTAAGTTTTCCATGTAACACAATCTCATCTAAAAAAATTATATAAAATTAAGTTTAGGTTGTATAATAGGTGTTTTGGATGAGGATCATGAATTTTACAGCCCACTCTTAATTTCAAAACATCTTGCACATTGGATGAACCCCTTGTATTATCATGCCAATATTTTTCAACCAAGGATTTGATTTCTGGATTCAATTTCATGTTAGATCGTGGGAGTCTACAACTAAAAATCAAACATTGGTTTATTGGATCATTTTCGATACTTGATCTTCTTTTCATTTCTCTTACCAATATTTTAGGACGTGTGTTTAAAATTCCACTAATGTTTTTTACCATTATTTTATCCAAAGTATTTTTATTGACTATAACAATTGTTATAACTCATCGTGTTGCATTCCTATCTTTCGATCGACTCAATTTTCCAATAGATTCAATGACACTAGCAATATTAGTTATAGCATGTTTAACTAATGCATCTTTCATATTTTGTTTCACTTTAATGCCTAAATTTTTCATTATTTTTCTCATTTTTGACATTCTCATCAATAGAATCACAAGTTGACATTGAAATGCTAAATTTTTTCGATAGAAAAATTATGTGTATATTTTTTTACCATGCTTTCTTATTTTCCTCCAAGATATCTTACTAGAAATATGATCCAAAACATTATTTTCAATTTCCAAAAACAATTTTCATTATCAACATCATTAGAATTCTTGCTTGCACCTTGTTGAAAAGGATTTTCATTTTCATTTAGGGAAGGATTTTAATTTTCCTCTTCAACGACATAAGGATTTTCATTTTCAACAAAATAAGAATTTTTAATTTCAACAATAAGAGAATTTAATATTTCAAAAACACTAGGGGGATTTTCATTTTCATGATCGAGCTAAATTGAAAAATGATGTTAGGCATTGAATCAATTTTATCTCTAGTGTATGCTTGTAATAAATCTGCATAAAGGGTATCATCTATAACCATAGTTTCAGTATTATTCAAAGGTGAATTTGAAGACGTACATGGAACATTTTTCATTGTCAAATTTTCTACATTAGTAAAAGGTGCATTCAAATACATACTTGCATTCACCTATTTGACATTTTCATCTTCTACATCCATTGCATCCCGCATGGTATCTATAATGTTTGTCTCTTCAATTGTTGTGGATCCTGACTCTTCATTACTATTTGTTTGGCGCATCCTCATTTGTCTATCTCTTTGAGCTTTAGCCTCTTTCTCTTTCTCTACTTGGATTTCCTCACTAGTCATAACCCTCCTTTCTTTGGACTCTTCTGAAATTTTTTAGATCCCATGATTGACAATTGAAATCAATCATAAGAATATAATATTGCATAACAATACTAAAAATATCAAAAATTTGTAGAATCCATCATTGTCAGCCGTACTCAAAGTACAATTGTTGATGCAGTAAAAAATCTTAGTAAATTAAAAAAAAAAAGTCAAAAAAGAAATAGGACCCCATTATGAAACGGGGTAACGTTTCATTTTTTAGAACTTTACCCCATTTTAAATGGGACCCTGTTCCATTTTAAACAAATTTCCAACATTTAAAAAAGGAATGGGGTCACATTTCAAGCGATACCTCATTTGATAAAATTAGAAAATTCCTCGCCAAAATTTCTTTAGGTTTAGCTTTGGGAAAGGTTTGATCAACCGACCCTTAGCTTTGGATCTGGTTTGACCTAAATGTTGGAGGCCATGTCAATCTATAGACAAAAAACTCACTTTGGCCACAAATCAAACTGGATTGTTTGTTGAATTTTTTGACAAAACAAAAACCCTTTATAGATCAGACAACGCAGATTTTGAATATGTATTTTTTAAAATTTGATTATTTCTTTATTTTTCAATAAATTTTTGTTGAAATAGGTCTACAAACAAGAGAATACAAGCTTTCTTGTTATTCTGATAAATTTCTAACTAGAGATAAACAAAATTACAAATTGATATGTTTAGGTCAAATTATGTTTTCTGTACACGAGAGGTTTTAAAAACAATAATTATGCCCAACAAAAAATTAATAAAAAAATATATTCAATAAAAAATATATAAAAATATTTTCATCAATCTTAACTGTGTTACATACCATTCCCCAAAAGGATTCAGAGAAATAGTTTAATTTCAAGAAAAAATTTCTTGTCATACACAGACATAATATGACCTTGAAAAAGTGACTTATAAAATGTGGGTTTTAGAAATCCCTATTAAAATTGGAAATTTATCATCTGAGTATTCAAATTAATTACATTTTTTGAAATTAGATTTCAATTCTTATAATTTTGTATTATTGACATTTTTAAAGATTCAATCTCTAAGTGCTTCAAATATTCAAGTCAAATAGGATGAATTTGAAAAAATAGGAAAAATAGTTCCACACTTTTTGGTCAAAAAGTGGACTCAACTTCTTGCTAGCACCCTTATGCTTGTGAACAAATATAGGTTGACTTTGAAAATTTTTATGACATCCCTTCACTGCTAGCATAAACATATACTAGGACTCTCGACCATATTAGGAGTTGTAGACTTGAGGTAATCAAGAATTCTATTTCAAAGTTCAATTAAAGTTCAATGTATATAGGTTTTGATTTCAATTTTTTGATTCTAAATTATATAATTTAAATAATCTCAATTTTGATTTTAATTTTTCGTGTGCAAGATCCTTCAGATCCAAAGAGTGCTAGAAAGAGGCTTAATTTTGATGATTCATCAGTAGTTTAGGATGTCATAGAGACATATTTTCTTGTGGATATTTTCAATTTAATACATTGATATCTCACATAAATATTTTGTAGAGATTTCAAGATGAAATATGCCACATTTTGTAAAACTTTGTTTGAGTTGGCATTTATGTCATATTTGTATATGATACATACTTTTTTTACAATTTGATATATACAAGTTGAGATTCAATATAATTTGTTCCTCGTGCACTAAATGCATTAACCATGTTTATAGCATCTAAATCTATTTTCAATTGTGAGTGTCATTTTTATTATGTTTCAATAATACTTTATGTGTTTCTATCATATAGTTTTCTATGTGATATATTTTATTAATATTGGCTACCTTGGAATGATTATTCGACATATGTCTATTAGTACAAATATGCATTATGAACTCTATTTCATGTGTTTGGATTGTTTTGGGTCATTGGTTTCATGGGTATGATATTTTTAATTTAAGGAATACAAAATGAGGATTTAAATTAGCATATCCTTCAACCTCAACATTTTCATGAAGGCTAGTATATTCCTCTACACTTGTACATGCACTTGAAAATTTTACTTCATTCTCATTCTATTCATCATGGGGGTGAACTGTTAGTTCCAACACATCTGGTTGGGAAGGTTTACCCTAGGCATGGTCCCTTTTATCCTCCCAATTAATCAAAAAACTTAGGGCCATATCCTCGAAGTAATGTCCCTTAAGTTCCCTAAGTGCATAAAATTATCAAATATTTACAATCTATTTCTCACGATCTATGACACTTGCAAGTGCCCCATTATAACATTTTTTTGTTAAATGTAGAAGCATAGAAAAAGCACAATAATTTCTAGTTTGATAGAATTCCTTCAGAGATGACATTGCATTGATACACAAAAATGAATTTGGTGAAAAAAATTTAGAACTTTCAAGCATAGGTAAGTGGTAGGCACAAAGTTGATTCTACATTTTGTCACAATATTTTTGAGGGTATGCACAAGAATGATAGTTTTAGAGTAGGGTATGGACATTCATCAATGTGTGCCACTGAGGGATTTTTGTTAGATATGGTAGTTGGAAATGCTCTGATAGATATGAATTGCAATCACATCCACCATACCTAATTTGTCTTATAGAATGCTGGACAAAGAAATCCCTTCTCAAGGATTGAAATGAAATGATTTCATAATCACCATGAAATGGATTAATTAATGAGGCTCTTACACACATCCTAAAATGCCCATGGTAGTTGTGTGAATATGTTTTTTTGTGCATGTAGACCATCCAAGAATACAACATAAGCTACATGCAAGAATATGCAAATTTGAAGAATCTATTGTGGAAAACTGAATACAACATGGTATCTCTAGGATGGGAAAAAGAATTATTTATTTGCCACTATACATGAAAGTTAATATATGCCTTGGTTTTTAAGCACAACTCGATAAAAATAATTTAGAGTTTCTAAGAACCTACAAATATGTTTAGATATCTATGTCAAGGAAAATATTTTTATGGAGATCACAACTATGTCAACTTAAATGAGTCACTCAAAGACTTAGGTTTTGTTTTGACACCTCAAAATCTACATAGTGTAGTGAAATGTTGAGATCATTCTGTGAAAGATTTGAAATTCTTCATTTTGGGTGATTGGTAAAATAAAAATCCATATCATCAAGCTTCTAAGTGATCACAAAGACATGACTAATGTCTTCTTATTTATAAATATTTTAGTGATGTAATTCTTCATTATATCTTGAATTTATTAGTTTGATCCTCCATATGTTTTCATCTTCAGCGGGTGGCCAAAGTGTTATGAAGTACTTGTCTAGTTACCACTCAGAAGAAAGGATACTTTCCAGAGGGTTATACCATGAGGAGTGATGTATATTGTTTCATGCCCCGCCAGGGAACCAGGAAGAAAACTAGAAAGTTTACTTAGTTAAGAGACATTACAGAGTAGTAAACACACACACACACACACACACACACACACACACATATATTATTTGAAGTTCTAAAGTTACAAATTTCAATTGCAGATTCTCCCTAGGTTCCCCAATGAACAATACTTAACCATAAATTTTATTATTAAAGGAAGACATAAGATTTCATAACTTTCATTATACCACAGTCACTAACATACTTATTCTTATAAACCTTTGTTCGTCTAAATCAATTTAACTTCTAACATTCAAGATTCTTTTCTTTTCAAACTTTAAAAGAAGCATGCATAAAGTAATTAACTTTCCTAATAACCATTACATGCCATTTAGAAATAAATACTCATTGTATTTACAATATCAATATAACAAATTATTTTACTCCCTTTTATAACCATGAGGTACCATAATTCTAACATGTTTTCCATAAACATAGATCACTACCTTTTCTTATTAATTACATTCTTTACATTGAAAGATAATTTATCCCTTATCCCTTTTTCCTAAAGCTACCCATCCCATTACATCAATCTGGAATATATCAAATATTAATTTTACATTCATCTCCTCTCGGGAGGTTACATTAATGAAATACCATTACATGGCTAACAACAAGGAATCAATACAAAAAGTCTTGATCTTCCGCAAATAAAGAGAAAGCACAAGAAGGGTCCATCCACAACTCTACAAAAAATACCTTGATAAAATATTTACCACCCAATCACGTGGATATCCAAAAAGGATCCACTCCCCCGTGCTAGGAGATAAACACCATGATCCACACAAGAAGGTGATAACTAGGCCATTCCTAAGGAGAGGGTAGTGCATTTCCCAAAACATAATAGAAAACATGAGAAGAATACAAAGACATGAAAAACATCAGTAGAAACTCTAAGACATGCTAGGTGAGTGTCGTCACATAGACCTTACCCCTTGGGTTTCCCTTGTCAACCACTCTAGGCCTGGCCCCCAAGTAGGCACATGCAGAACCGAACATCTCTCTTAGGGATGAGACTATCCAGTTGTACTATTGCAATAGTACCTACTCCCACTACCATCCGTAGCCTTTACTAGCACTACGTGCATGGGAAAGGCTTATCTTAGTTAATGTGTAATTCCCTTCCCATAAATTATTATTGTTATCACTTGATTAAACAACTCCACAGTGGGTTGTCCTGGTACTAGCTGCTTAGGGCCCCGACCCCCACTATGAGCCACTCACCCAGTGTTCATAGGTTTCCTACCTCTAACAATCTCATCAAAACACATAAGGATAAGTAGCAAAAGTGTACAAGAGTTCATAACATCCATATGGGACATAAAGAAAGTTACACAAGGTTTCTAGGGTACTTGAAACGACCCTAACCCTAATTAGGGTTCCAAAACTTATAACAAGCTTATAAATGATCCTAAACATAATATCATGTATAAATAGAGTATGTTTCAAGTAAGGACAACCTCTAGGACCAACCCTGGGTCAAAACTAAACCCTAAACCCTTCCAGAGACCCTAAAACACAAACTAGAAGAGTCCTACATAGATGGAACCCTAAGGTGCGCAGGTGGTTACCTAAGCTGCGTAGGTGGTGACCTAATCTATGCAGGTGGTTAAACCTACACAGGTGGTGCTTTCTGCATAGGTTGTCATGCATCTTGTGCAAGTGGTACCCATTTCTGTGCAGGTAGTCAAGACTTGTGCACCCTCCAGACAACAACCTTTAGATTTGAGCTTCCGGGTAAATTTGGATAAGAATGAGGTCCTGAAGGTAGAATCAAAGAGATACCTAGTTGGGGTTCCTTCGTTCTCCTTCCAAAATATCCCTCAAACCCATCTACCCTTCTGGTAAATCTTCTTAGTTCCTACCCATAAGTGCAAGGTGCAGAAAGGTGACCACCAAAAGATAATGTTCTAACCAAGATGGTAGTCTGGATAATATGCATAGAACGAGGTTCTATTTGGAAGAAAATACATTCTAAGGGGTTAATACATAGAGAATAACAAATAAAAAATAGTACATAAACTAAATTCATTACAAGTTATACTTTCATTATTTCATTCATACGAGATAGCATAAACATCCAAATAGTCATAAAGGAATTGCATTGTTCACACAACTATAGAAGATAGTAAACAATCATATCAGACATAGCAATCTCATAAACAAGATTCTCTTTTCTGGGTAGAGCCTACCTGGATTCCTGCAGAGAAAGCTTTGACACAATCCAATCCTATTCCCGCCAAGCCTATGCTCCTCCAGCCTTCTAACCAATTGGATACTCTCCCAATATTTTCGTTAATCCTTCTAATAGTTTTCAGATGTATATAGTTCTCTCAATATAATTTTCTCTATCTTTTTCCTAACTCCCTACTTTCTATATTCCCTTTCCATAAATGCACTGTAGGATTGGTTGCACGGGAAGTTTCAACCGATGCAACATCCATAACTATCTTCTAGTTATTAGTTTTAAACATAACAGTCTTTAGATAATTTAATGAATAGGTAGATTCCCGAGAAAGCTTTAGTTAAATTACTTCCTTAGTTACTCTATGTTTTAATTCATGCTTAAGGTAACTTCTATTATTTATTCTAGCTTTTACCTTGATTAGTTAATTTTCTCTATTTAAAGGAATAATATAATTTCACATAACAATTAATTTCTTTTCTTAAAATAAAAAAGTCACATAATGGTAAATACATACACACACCCATTTATTAAAACATTAATATAGGCATATTTATAGAATTACATAAATATATTTATATATAGACATATGCATATGTGTGCACCCATATGCCTATGTGTACATATAACCATGCAAATATTATTATCAAAATCACACATTACTTAAATACATTAGAAAAGGTATACTACCATGTATATAACTCCATCATACCATCCAATTATTACTAACCAATAATTCAACCACAAAACAATATTCACCTAACTCTAGGGATTATAATGAATATCCACAATGATCAAATACCAAGCATCTTTAAATGGACATCAATCCATAATGAAAGAAAAATCCCAAAAAGGACCCAACCCGGGAACAGGGATCAAGACAAGGCTTAGTCTTGTAGAACCAGGTGTTATCTACGTCACAACAACGATCAAGGATTTAGAGAGCACACTCATACCTATGGAGCCAAGTGGAGACGATGCACGATACCTGCAATCTTGTATCACCAAGGAGAGATACATGTGCATAGAAACACACACACACACACACACACACACACATATATATATAAGTCATTGCAAACAGATCACCAGGATCGATACATCGTGTGGACCTCAGCTAAGTGAGTAACTACGAATTCGTCTTGAGTCATGAAAGCACATCTAACATATATGCCAAGAGTGAAACATCATATAAAATTCATGAAATCACATTAGTCAAAATAGAGCATTATAAGTGGGAAAGGTTAGAATTCCATTTCTTATTGCATATAATAATTCTTTTCATAAAGACATTAAACACGAATACATATATCAAAACATCTAACTAAGCATAATATCATCTAGATCTATCAAAATGTAAACAATTGAAATCATATAGTTTATGCCAAAATGTTCAACTTAAAAATAATAGTGTAGTCATCTGAGAGGGTATTACATCCTCCCCCCTAGAATTAGGCTTACTCTTGGAAGCCTATAAATAGATAAGGATAGTGAAGTCTAAGTTTAGCAGCATCCTACCAAGTTGCTAAGGCCTCATCATTAGGATCCCATTGGAACCTTTCCTAATCTATAGAATGACCCTTGAGGGTTAGAGTCTGCTATTGTAGGATACGTATAGGCTGCAAAGCCAGCTGCCCATCTGCTACCTGTAAAGCATTCCAGTCCAGGACATGAGTCAAATAAAAAATATATCTTCTATGTACAGAAACATGAAATACATTGTGAATACGAGTGAGGCTAGGTGGCAAGGCAAGTCGATAAGAAACTAGTCCTATCCTTTCAAGGATCTCAAAGGGACCAACAAATTGGGGTGTCATCTTAGAGCCTTTTTCGTAACGGATAGGACTCTTTCGCGGGCGCACCCTAAGGAACACTCTGTCTCCTTGAGAGAAATGTACATCTGTTCTATGAGCATCGACATATTTCTTTTGTCTGTCTTGTGCGGTAATAATGTGTTACTTGATCTGTTCTACCTGATGTTCCATATCCTACAACATCTCTAGACCAAGGAGTACCCTGTCTTCCAATTGATTATATCTCAAAGGGGTGCGGCAAGGATGACCATACAAGGCCTAAAATGGGGACATATCGATGGAGCTATGGTATTCATTATTATAAGAAAATTCCACCAAGTATAAGTAATCTTGCCAAAGGGTCTGCCTATCCATAACATACATCCTGAGCATATCTTCAAGAACATGATTAACCCGTTTGGTTTGACCATCCATTTTTGGGTGATAGGCTGAACTAAAGTTGAGCTGAGTCCCTAATGCTTGTTGTAGGGAAGTCCAAAGTGCGGATGTGAAAATTGGATCTCGATCAGAAATAATCTTTCTAGGGATACCATGAAGTCTTACTATGTCCTTCAAAAATACTCTAGCTACTGAAGCTGCTGTGTAAGAGGACTGCATGAGAGTGAAATGGGCTACCTTTGTAAGTCTGTCAACCATAACCATGATGGCATCATGTCTTTGTGGGGTAACAGGATGTCCCATAATGAAATCCATGGAGATTATATCCCATTTCCATTCTGGAACAAGATGGGACTACAGGAGACCTTCTAGATACTGATGTTCAGTCTTCACTCTCTAACACTCTAGACACCTTCCTACATAATCTACTACATCCCATTTCATCCCTAACCAATAGTACAACTGACGTAGGTCAGAAAACATTTTATTCACTCCTGGATGTGCTGAATAGCATGCTTTGTGGCTTTCTACTAAGATAACTGTGTGAAGATCACCTGATAAAGGCACATAGATTCGACCCTGATGTCGTAATAGCCCATTAGGATCTAATAAATATTCCATGAAGTGCCCCTCTAGGGGTCTTCCTGATTCTAGTTCTTCCTTAACCTCCTTATACCATGAGTCTTTAATGAGGGCTTGCTGGATTCAATTTCCCAAGTCTGTGCTGAGGGAGATTGCTACAAGGGTATGCCTACATCGGCTCAAAGTATCGGCCACAAAATTTGTTTTCCCTTGGATATACTTAAACTCAAACTCATATTCACATAAGAATTCCATCCATCTGCATTGCATGGCATTGAGGTTAGGTTGAGTGAAAATATATTGAAGACTACGGTGATCAATATGGAGTTCAAAATTATGCCCTAACAAGAAATGCATCCATTTCACTAAGGCATGAATAACTACTGCCAATTCCAGGTCGTGGTGTTAGGAATAAGGTGTCTCAACCTTGGATAATTCCTATTCTTATTATTTGTTTTGTAAAATGTATTTCTTGCAAATAATGTTGATGTGTCGGCATCTTGAATTATGTGTAAGGAGATCATGGCTAA
>MU227522.1:549955-560341 GCA_018584345.1 Thuja plicata
TATATATATATATCTTTTTTATTTTATTTTATTTGAAGTTCTAAAGTTACAAATTTCAATTACAAATTCTCCCTAGGTTCCCAAACGAACAAAACTTAACCATAACTTTTATTATTAAAGAAACACATAAGATTTCATAACTTTCATTATACCATAGTCACTAACATACTTATTCTTATAAACCTTTGTTTTTCTAAATCAATTTAACTTCTAACATTCAAGATTCTTTTCTTTTCAAACTTTTAAAGAAGCATGCATAAAGTAATGAACTTTCTTAATAACCATTACATGCCATTTAGAAATAAATACTCATTGCATTTACAATATCAATATAAAAAATTCTTTTACTCCCTTTTTATAACCACAAGGTATCACAATTCTAACATGTTTTCCACAAACATAGATCACTTCCTTTTCTTATTAAATACATTCTTTACATTGAAAGATAATTTATCCCTTTTCCCATTTTCCTAAAGCTACCCATCCCATTACATCAATCTCAAATATATCAAATATTAACTTTACATTCATCTCCTCTTGGGAGGTTACATTAACGAAATACCATTACATGGCTAACAACATGGAATCAATAAGAGAGTCTTCATCTTCCACAAATGTGGAGAAAGCACAAGTAGGGTCTATCCAGAACTCTATGAACAATACCTTGATAAAATATTTACCACCCAACCACATGGATATCCAAAAAGGATCCACTCCCCCATGCTAGGAGATAAACACCATGATCCATGCAATAAGGTGATAACTAGGCCATTCCGAAGGAGAGGGTAGTGCATTTCCCAAAACACAATAGAAAACATGAGAAGAATACAAAGACATGTAACACATCAGTAGAAAATATAAGACACACTAGGTGAGTGTCATCGCATAGCCCTCACCCCTTGGGTTTCCCTGGTCAACCACTCTGGGCTCCGACCCCCAAGTAGGCACATTCAGAACTAAACATCTCTCTTAGGGATGAGACTATCCGATTTTACTATCATAATTGTACCTTCTCACACTCCCATCCGTAGCATTTACTAGCATTACCAGCATGGGCAAGGCTTATCTTAGTTAATGTGTAATTCCCTTCCCATAAATTATTATTGTTATCACTGGATTAAACAACTTCATAGTGGGTTATCCTGGTACTAGCCACTTAGGGCCCCGACCCCCACTGTGAGCCACTCACCTAGTGTTCCTAGGTTTACTAGCTCTATCAATCTCCTCAAAACACATAAGGATAAGTAGAAAAAGTCTAAAATAGTTCATAACATCCATATGGAACATAAAGAAAGTTAGACAAGGTTTCTAGGGTACTTGAAACAACCCTTACCCTAATCAGGGTTCCAAAACTTATAACAAGCTTCTAAATGATCCTAAACATAATATCATGTACAAATAGGGTATTCTTCAAGTAAGAACAACATCTAGGAACAACCCTGGGTCAAAACCAAACCCTAAACCCTTCCACAGACCCTAAAACACAAACTGGAAGAGTCCTATGAAAATGGAACCCTAAGTTGCATAGGTGGTGACCTAATATGCACAGGTGGTACAACCTACACATGTGGTGCTTTCTACGCAGGTGATCACACATCCTACATAGGTGGTACCCAGTTCTATGCAGGTGGTCAGCACCTATGCACCCTCTGGATAGCAACCTTTATATTCGACCTTCTGGGTAAAACTGGATAAGATGGAGGTCTAGAAGGTAGAACAGAGAGATACCCAGTTGGGGTTCCTCCCTTCTCCTTCCAAAACATCCCTCAAACCCATCTACCCTTCTGGTAAATCTTCTTAGTTCCTGCCCATTAGTGCAAGGTGCAGAAAGGTGACCACCAAAAGATAATGTTCTAACCAAGATGGTAGTCTGCATAATATCTATAGAACGAGGTTCTATCTAGAAGAAAATACATTCTAAGGTGGAAATACACAGAGAAGAACAAATAAACAATAGTACATAAACTAAATTCATTACAAGGTATACTTTCATTATTTCATTCATATGAGATAGAATAAACATCCTAATAATCATAAAGGAATTCCATTGTTCACACAACTATACAAGACAGTAAACAATCATATCAGACATAGCAATCTCATAAATAGGATTCTCTTTTCCGGGTAGAGCCTACCTAGAGTCCTGCGGAGAAACCTTTGACGCAATCCAATCCTATTCCCGCCAAGCCTATGCTCCTCCAGCCTTCTAACCAATCATATACTCTCCCAATATTTCCCTTAATCCTTCTAATAGTTTTCAGATGTATATAGTTCTCTCAATATAATTTTCTGTCTTTTTCCTAACTCCCTACTTTCTATATTCCCATTCCATAATTAATACATTGTAGGATTGGTTGCACAGGAAGTTTCAACCGATGCAACCATCCATAAGTATCTTTTGGTTATTAATTTTAAACATAATAGTCTTTAGATAATTTAATGAATAGGTAGATTCTCGAGAAATCTATAGTTAAATTACTTCCTTAGTTACTCTATGTTTTAATTCATGCTTAAGGTAACTTCTATTATTTATTCTAGCTTTTACCTTGATTAGTTATTTTTCTCTATTTAAAGGAATAATATAAGTTCACATAACACTTAATTTCTTTTCTTAAAATAAAAAATGCACATAATGGATAAATACATACACACACCCATTTATTAAAACATTAATATAGGCATATTTATAGAGTTACATAAATATATTTATATATAGACATATGCATATGTGTGCACCCATATGCCTATGTGTACATATAACCATGCAAATATTATTATCAAAATCACGCATTACTTAAATACATTAGAAAAGGTATATTACCATGTATATAACTCCATCATACCATCCAATTATTACTAACCAATAATTCAACCACAAACAAATATTCACCTAACTCTAGGGATTATAACGAATATCCACAATGATCAAATACCAAGCATCTAAAAACGGACATCAATCCATAATGAAAGACAAATTCCAAAAAGGAACCAACCTAGGAACATGGATCAAGGCAAGGCTTAGTCTTGCGAAACTAGGTCTTATCTCCATCACAACAATAATTGAGGATTTAGAGAGCACAGTTAGACCTGTGGAGCCAGGTGGAGACGATGCTCGGTACCTGCAATCTTGCATCACCAAGGAGAGATAAATGTGAATAGAAACATATATACATATATAAGACATTGCAAACAGATCACCAGGATCGATACATCGTGTGGACCTCAGCTAAGTGAGTAACTACGACTTTTTCCTGAGTCATGAAACCACATCTGACATATATGCCAAAAGTAAAACATCATAGAAAATTCATGAAAGCACATTAGTCAAAATAGAGAATTATAAGTGGGAAAGGTTAGAATTCCATTTCTTATTGCATATAATAATTCTTTTCATAAAAAAATTAATCACAAATACATATATCAAAACATCTAACTGAGCATAATATCATTTGGATATATCAAAATGTAAACAACTTAAATCATATAGTTTATGGAAAAATGTCGAACTTAAAAATAATAGTGTAGTCATCCAAGAGGGTATTATATATTCTTTTCAAGTGGTGATGGTAGATATTTTTATATTACTTCAAGATCATGGTCAGAATGATCTTTGAGGACCTTCAAGTGTGATTACCGATTAATCATTTAGGTGGAGTTTCAACTAGTCATTAAAAACTATTAATGATATAGCATATGTCTATCATTACATTATAAAGTAACAAAATGAATGGACCCATGCAAAGACAATGAAGAACAATCATATCATCTTCATTGATGAGATTAATGTTGTAACTCCAAAACAAAAGAAAAAAAAAGGCAGAACAAAGTTGATGCTGAAATAGAGAGATGTGATGAAAGATCAGGGTTGGTTATCAATTGTCATGTTGTGTACAGTGTTGCAAAGCAAATACACATTAAGAGTAGCTTCTACCATGATACCTAATGATCATGGTACAAAGAGAGATGTTAGTTTCATTTGGAATATTGTTTCAAAATTTTTACAAAGATTCAAGTAGAGTAGACATTCTTCAACACCAATTTGTTCATCATTGCAAGAAGACACATTGTCAACTCAACAAGGCTGAAATCTTGTTTTCTCTTTGATGTTATGGGATTGAAATTCCATTTTTTTTTAAAGTGACTTATGTCACCCATTGTAGTTAAAGTCACCTTCATGATTTATCACTGTAAAAGTTAGGTAAATCCTAACTTACTTTTAAAAAGCTAGTTACTCTAAGTAGTCACTTAGGTAGTTATAGTAAGTGGTTACTTAAGTACTTATCCTATGTAGCTACCACAAGTAGTTATCCTAAGTGCTTATGCTAAGTGGTTATGGGCTAGTTATTCATTGATCCTATAAATAAAAGCTCATCTATAAATTTTCAAGAGGGTGGGGGGGACTTCTTACAAAGGGGAAACTATGGAGAAATATCTAAAGAGACTTTCAGGCTTTACACTATGTACAAAAGTGTTTTTGATCTTGTATATTTTTGAAAAGATAATGAAGAATGCATCTAGTCATATGTCTTGAATGTATTCATGAGTTGTTATTACTAAATATTTGTATGTTAATTTAGTTATCTCTTTATGTAATGGTAAAATCCAATTGTCTTTCTAATTTTCCTAATTGATTTGACAAAATACATTCATTTCTTGGTATCTTGATGTGAATGTGTTGGAATAGCCTGTATTTTTGTATGTCAAGGTTTGTAATCCTTATTTTTTCATCATTGCATTTTGTGCTTAAATCCCCTTTTTAATTACTATCCATTGCCGATCTCAAATTGTATTTGTATGTCTACTATTAGGGTTTTTGTTATCTATTTCATTTCATTTTGTCTTGTCTCCTTTTTGTACTTTCAGAAAAAAGTACACAAATTTTTTAAAAAAACCCCTATTATATGAGGGAGATGCCCCTCTCAAATACATAAGAAGATTGTAATCCGATTGCAATCTCTCCAACTATTGGCACGGTTGTCACTGCTCACAGGAAAAACATGTTCAATTTTGAAGAAACATTCATAGTGATAAATCTGTTTACAAAAAAATGGATATATTCAAGAGAATATGTTCAATAAACGTAAGGGTAAACCTTCCATTTAATAAAAACAAGAATTTAATGATATTGTTAATATAAGTTTGTATGTTGATGATTTATTGTATAAGGTAGGATTTCTAAGATGAAGAATGAGTCAAAATTTATATGATAAATGAATTTGGGATAAAAGATCTAGTTCTCATAAATATTATCTAGAAATGTTGGCTTGTCAAAAGAGAAAATTTTTACTTGCCAAACAAAGCATGAAAAGGATATGTTAAATAAATTTTATATGGTTAATTGTAAGCCATCCTCAACTCTAAGTGTTTATGGAGTTTTGGTTAAGTAAAAACAGGTTTTACAAGGACCCAAAACCTTTAAACAAAGTCTTACAAATGTTCAATAAAGATTAACAATAACTACGCCTTAGCACCAAAAGAGGAAAGCAAAAAAGTCTAGCTAGCTAACAGTGTAACTTTAAAAGTCCCATAGATAGACAAAAAAATATAGGGACAACAAAATAGGAGACCCTAAAAAGGACAAATACATTCCATCCACAATATCTTGGGCCTGAATGACCATGATATGCATCTGATTAACAGTATTATTGAGGTCTTTTGTTTCTTTATCCTGCTTTGGACTCAGCTTTTTAGTGCTAGCCCTTGTGTGAGTACCAGGTCCAGTAGTCTCCTTCGCCTTGTTGCCATCCTTTTCCCCTCTGTCCTTATCCATATTTTCCATCAAGATCTTCACATGCCCAGTATAAGCTTTAAGGCTCACCAGGCATTGCTCTCCTATCTTACACACCATTTCCTCAAGTTTTTCCACCTTAATATTCAGAATGTTGATTTTCCTTGCATAGTCTTCTTCCTCTGCCCTGTCATTGATGTCCTTCAGTTGTTTCTCCATCTTGCAAACTATGTTCACAATTTCCACCTGGGCTTCCAAGTTGCCAACCACCTCTTTCATTTCGTACAGGCATACAACAACAGGTTTCTCACCAATGCTAATGCTTTTTATGAGATTAATCTCAGCTCTCATAATTTCTATTTAAGTTTTGATATTAGCATTGTCATCTAACATATTGCCCACCATGCAAGTGAAATCCAAAAGCCAGTCCTTGCTTTTCTTTATATCATTAGACACATAAGATTTACATGTTTCCTCATTATTGTAGGAGTCTTTTGTCTCATACCATGTTTCCTCTTTTTCAGTTCTTTTATAATGTTCATCCTTCATCTTTTCATCATCCTTCTAGTCATTGGCCTCTATTTTCCCTCTTAGATTTTGGTCCTCTTCCTTACCATCTTTATTTTCCTCTATTTTCTCTTCCTTATCATCCTTCCCAAGGTCAATCTCGGTATTCATCTCCTTCTCCATCATGTCCTCCTCGTCCGAGGAAAGCAAAATTTTCCTCTTACTAGGGTTTTTACCTTTCCAGTTGTCCTTAGTTCTGTCCATCACTTCTCCCCATTTTATTTTCTTGGTATCTTTTTTATGTTTGTCCTCCTTCTCTTCAACCTTTGTTTCCTTCCTTGCTTCTGTATCCTCCACCAAAGTCTTCTTCTTGACAAAAATGTTTTTTTTTTTTTTTTTAAAATTTTCTTACTCATTGTACTCCCCTCTAGAATATCTTAATCAGTCTCCTTATCTATATCAAAGCCCTCCAAAAAGGGCTTCTTCTAGTTTTTGTTAGATGAAGAACCCTTTTTAGTAGAATTTTTGGGGGTTTTGTACCCCTTGGAGTCTTCTTCATTGTCCTTTGTTTCTTCCTCATATATACTATCATCCTCATCACCTTTCATTTCTTCCTCATCCCTCTAGTTCTTTTTTAGCAAAGGTATTTCCCCCTTCTTAGTTTTTAGAACATCATAGATTAATAACATAAGACCCTGGTAAGAGACATGATCGCCCTTTGGGTCTTTCTACAGACTATTAATTGTAAAATCCAGCAAACTAAGAAAATAAAAGGGCAAGATAACTTTCACATTATGTCTAAAATGATTCAATAGCATAAAATGATGACCATATACTCAGGTAAACCTAGCATCGAGCATTATATAGCTAATGTCCGCATAGATAACATACCTCCATGGCCTAGATATCTACTTTGGGTTATGCTAGGAAGTATCCACCTTAACTAATCTGGCCTTCTCTTCGTCAGACTCTGGGAATTTCTCCCAAGCCTTATCAGATATAGGTTTGTCTCTATAAAACTTGATTCCCTCCATGCCCATTCCAGTAGCCTCATCTATTATCTCCTTTGTTACTTTCATGTACTGGTTTCCCACCATCACCTTACCATCTTTCTAGGTCTTAGAAAAAATCCTAGAAATAGTAGGGTTTCTACCATGAAGCCTTTCCAGAAACACTGTCATCCCACCATCCTTAAGAATCTTCCAGAATTTTTTCATTTCTCTCCATTCATCGTAGTTTACAGGCTCCACGCGCTTCTTACTACCACCCATCTTAGCTCTATGGTATGAATTTGTATCTCTGTGATTATTCTTAAGAATATCGTTAAGAATACCACACCTCACTCTCATAAAAGCCAGATACACCTAGAATCTGTGCCACATCCAACTCATAATCACCACTAAGTACTTTCTCCTTAGATAGTAATTATGAAAAATCACTTCCGCATTTAAAAAACTTTATTAAACTTACCATTTATGACCTTTTTCTATCTACTCCGCAAACAGTCACTATCTAGTAATGATTTGGCTTGATAAGGTGTGTCTTCTCCATCATTCCATTGTGTCACCACCTTTAGTTTACATGCCATGTTGGCAGCCCAGTCAACAACACCATTGGTCTCTCAAAAGCTATGTGAAATAATGCAATTTTCAAAAGATTAGATTATAGCTTTAGCTTTTTGCATTATGTTATAAATAGACCACGAGGTAGGAGTTTCATTATTTAGGAATTTAATAATATTGAGGGAATCTCCCTCTAACCATACCGTATTACAACTTTTCTCCTTAGCCAGGATAAGTCCTTGAAGGGTAGAACTCTCCTCTACATTATGATTAGTTTGGATGCCAATAGGGATAGCTTTAATGCCCCTGCAAACTCCTTGTTCATCTCTTATGCCAATCCCACACCCAGCCACCCCTGGGTTTCCCTTTGAGGCACCATCAAAATTTACTTTCATCCATCCACTAGGAGGGTAGTCCCATCCTGCTTCCTCTCTCTTAACTTTATTATTCTATTTCCTGAAATTTCCTTTTATTTTCCAGTTATTGAAGAAGGCAATATCCTCCTCATTTAGAGGTTCCATAGCTCTGTCCTTTAACAGTAAGTTTTCTTTGATAGCTCTCTTAATTCTATGGAAGACCTCCTTTTCACTAGCCACTTTATTTCTAAATACTCCTCATTCTTTTCTTTCCAAACTCCCCAGCAGACATAGGGAAGAACAAAATTCCACACCTTGACCACAGTTTCATTCTTTGATGGATGGCTCCAGGAGTTAAAAAGACTCTACATATCCTAAGGGAAAACCCACTCAATGTTAAGAATTTGAAGGAAGTATTCCCAAATCACCCTAGCATAGGGATAGTGAATAAACATATGATCCACACTTTCCTCATCCTGATTAAAAAGGTAACATCTATTCACAATTATCATACCTCTTTTTCTAAGATTATCATTAGTCAAAACCTTGTTTTGCATCAAAATCCAAAAAAAGACATTGATATTCAAGGTGAGGTCCTTCATCCAATCTTTAGACCAACATGGCTTATTAAGATCCTCAAATTCCTGGTGATACGAAGAAGATATTGTTAAGTTCCCATTCAGACTGTACTTCCATATAATCCTGTCTTTCTCCTCAATTAGAATAGTAGAATTTAGAATTCTATTGAGCTGTCCCATTGTGTTGTCAATAACTGTTAGATCTTTCCAGTGATCCCTATCCCAGTAGTCCTCCACTTTTCCCCCAAATCTAAGTTTGCATTGGCTCTCAAAGTCCTTCTATCTAGGGAATTCCTTGAGGGGGGTTTGTAATATCCACTCATCAAGTGCTCATGGAGTTATGTTATGTAGAAATGATGGTTCTGAAATAGTTGGAAAAACAATTTATGGAAGTATTGCTGTGAGTTTTATGTTTTTAACCAACACAGGGCCTACTATTACATATTCAATTTCTCTTATTTCAAGGTACATGATGGATCCATAAAAAATACACAAAAAGACAACGAAGAGAATTTTGAGGTATGTGAAAGACTAGATCCAAATTTTGGTATTTATTACTAGTATTTTATAAGACTCAATCTTGTTGGCTTTACTGATTCAGATTGGGGAGGTAGTTTGGATGATTGCAAGTCTTCATTTAAAATTTGTTTCTCTTTTGGTTTTGGTTTATGTTCTTGGATCTCAATACAGATAATCATTGTTTTCCTCTCATTCATAAAAGTAGAGTATTTTGTAGTCACCTCAGCAAGTACACAAGCTCTTTCTCCAGAAAAGTATTAGAAGCAATTGAAGAGAAGAAAATATAGCCTATTGTAGGCCCTCTTGGCGTCAAGGGTGAGTATGCTGACAACTGATGCTCAAGTTTGACTCTCACCACATGCAAATCCCAAGCTACTTCATTCAATACCCTAGAAATCTTCCACATTGTCATGCAAAGATCAGATGGTTAAATAGTTAGTTTTCTTGATAATTTGAATAAATTAAATTTACATGTTTTATCATATAATGGGACAATGTATTGTTAGAATGCAATGAATTTAGTTTTTAGTTTAAAAGAACAATAATGTAGTTTTCGATTCTATTATTGTTTTTATATTCCTTCAATTGTCACATTTTTAATGTGAATGCTTGATCTTTCCTAATAAATACAGCCACTCTCTATCTACAAATAACATTAGCTATCTTCACTCGAGATCAATTACAAACACAATCAATACTATCAACCTTCTTCAGACAACATGCACCCAACAAATCACTATCAATTCAGAAACATGGCTCAAAGATTCCACAGAATTACACACATTTAACTTGGCTTAATGAAACAGAATAACCTCAGTCAAACAATTTGTCCTACAAACAATTTTGAACTTGCAAGCCCTAGATTTCACCGGCTAAGATACCAATTTGAAAAAGTTAAAAAAATGCATAAACACAAATTCGAAAACACAAACTATACAAATACATAATTCCCAAATTTGGAGCATTCATAAATCAATTCATTGATAATAATTCAAACTATTACATGGTGTGTGAAAATTCCTATTGCAGTCACTGATTATTAATCTCCTATCTCATAAGGATTATTTAACTACTGAAAATAAATTTACAGCTGAATATCAAAAAATAACACAACTGCAACTTCACTAAAATACGGA
>MU227522.1:564362-582252 GCA_018584345.1 Thuja plicata
ACTTGAACAAAGACATCCCACTACTTAGTAAACCCATTTAGGGCTATTCTTACTAGCTCGTCTTCATCTGGCTTATCTCCAACAGCTGCTAACTCATCCTTGACAAGTCTAAGCCTGGTGAGGTAACTTGAAACATCTTCTCCCTTGTTCATCCGGGTATTCCTCAACTTTTCTCTAAGAAGTAGCTTCTGGTTAGTGGTAGCATTCTGGTACAGATTCAGAATGGCGTCCCACATCTTCTTCGTTGTATCTAACTCTGCAATATGTGGAACAATATGATCCTTGACACCATCAACGATTATCCTCCTCACCTTGGCATCATCCTTCTTGTATGCTACAAGTAGTACTGGATCTGTAGGTACAACTACAGTACTGGTAACATATTCCTTGATACCATTCTCTTCCAGCAATAAAGAAATTTTGTCTTTTCGGACACCAAAATTTGAGGCACCATCCAATCTCTCCTGATCTCTCAAACCTGCTGAGGCCATCTCAAAGAAATAAAAGAAACAAAAACTTGAAAGAGGTCAAACTCAAATTTCTTTCCTTTGCCTAGGGTAAACCATTTCTACCCTCAACAAAGCTCTGATACCATGTGAAAATTCCTATTGTAGTCACTGATTATTAATCTCCTATCTCATAAGGATTATTTAACTGCTGAAAATAAATTTACAGCTGAATATCAAAAAATAACACAACTGTAACTTCACTAAAATACGGAAAGAAATAAGCAACACAATGAACACAATAAGTTTGGACAATTGTCCCTGGAAAAACCCCGAAGGGAAAACCAATACTGCAGATGAGAAATATATTAAACTTCAGCAAACTAAGAGATACAAAATTCCTTGCCTCTCACTGGTAGAACTCCGACAATCTCCCAATTCCTCCTGCTGATATTTCTCCACTGCTATCCCCAACGCTATCACTATGCCCTTGCTATCACTGCAAGTTCATTTGCTAACACTGCAAATTATTCTCCAACATTCATTATTTCCAAATGACCCAATGACCCCTTTTTATACTACTCCTGTTGGAAAACCAACGACCGAGATTGATTCTCAATCAACGGTTGAGATTAAGACAACTCAATAACCACCAACAAACTTGGTTATGAGGTGTCACCTAAAAAGAGCCAATATTAAATAATAATTGTTTTTATCCTAACAACATTTGTTTGACAAAAACAATTATTTTCTAATTTCTAGGTTAGGACGAACAGCTGTCCAAAACCACCCATAACTAATAATGTTATTTCTGAGTAAGGATGAACAGCTGTCCAAGCTACCCATAATTAACATGGTGCCTCAAAATATAGAGATATTTTCACTTACGTAGAATCTTCTATGGAATGCACTTACACCAGCAGAGCTATTACGAAACTGTTACGTGCAATATCCTATATTTTCTGATCTAGCTAGCTTAAAAACTGAAATATGAATGCATCATTGTAGGGAGAAATTAATACTCCAACATAAATTTGATTTTTTTTTCACTTTTAATTTAGGAGAGCATGCATATTCGAGGTGTGAAATTTACAGACACGTCGTCCACTTCCAAAATGCTAGAGCGCCCTGGACCTTCCTCGCATGGTTTAAAGCTAGAGTATTTAAATTTAAAAGGTTGCTGAAAGTTGACAGAATTACCTCTTCAGACCACAGATCAAGTAGGGTTGAGAAAGCTACTTGTTGATTTTACCCATTTGAGGGAGCTTCCCACTGATATTGGTTAGCTTGTCAAATTGGAAACCCTAAAGATAGGAAGTTGGTTCTCGAAATCTTTACCGGACTCCTTGTGGAATCTAAATATGCTCAAGTTGATAGATATAAATAGCTTCAGTAGCTATTTATAAGAAGCTCAAGCGAATAGCAAATACTAGCAGTTTAGTAAACCTTCGACGTCTATATTCGATTAAATGCCCGGATTTAGAGGAGTTTTTTTAGTAGGATTTGGAAGTTCAAAACTTTGTACCCACACACTAGGTACTAACGTCGTGAACAATTATATAAATACTTATTTTAGAATTTTGTCACATAGAAGAATGTTAGTGGTAGAAGGAGCGAGTGTGTTATAGGCTTTCACTCAATTTTGGAACCTGTTTATATGATAATTTCGGACTACATAATTAAAAAATAAATGTTTTCTAAATCTTTAAGTAGCATTTATAATTTGGATTGCATTTTCTTTTTGTAAAGCATTTAGATCTACATATATTTGCAATTTTGGAACCTATTTATGTGATAATTTTTGGATTATATAATTTTTATAAACAGGCATTTAGGTCTACAGCTTCATCCATGTTTAACTCTACAATAATTGGTTTAGACACTTTGCCAGTTTTTAATTCAGTCCAATGATCTTATGGCATGGAAATAGGAAAAAATACAGTCATATAATCATAACAGCACAATTAAATACAAAGTGACGATTTGACTCTCCTACCCTAGCCAGAAACTGCCAAACTATTTTTGCTGCATTTGGGCCAGGTCTGCAAGTGTAGATAGATATGCCATGACCATACTTAGTTTGAGATGGGTCTCTCTCTCCTCCAATTACAAACAGCTCATTGCCTAAGGACTTGAATGCCACACCCCACCCACTACTAAAATCAGCTCTCACAGGCACTTCTCCGACCTCTTTCCATTTATTAGTTTTATTGATGTAAACCTTTAGTTGGCTGGTTGAGGCCTCCAGGGAATAAAGCTCATTATTTGCAATAGCTATAAGTGGCAGAACCTGAAGCTGAGAAATGGGATTCCTAGGTCCTGTGGGTCTCATATTTTCAATCACCTCCCAGGATTTCTTCTGAAAATCATACACTTCACCATAGGAAAGATCGCCCTCAGCACCCGTCCCACTGATGACATAAAATTTTCCATCCATAAAGAATCCAGAGCAGAGCTTCCTCTTCTTATTCATGTTTTCCAGAGGCTCCCATCTCTGATTATCAGAATCATATCTCTCTGCAGAATTCAAAAGTTCTCCTGTTTCACTGATTCCCCCAGCAATAAACCCAAAGTTGCCAAAACTTGCAGATGCATATAGACATCTGGGAGTGATCATTGTGGGTCCCTTGTACCACTCGTTGGTGATAAGATCATGCCTCCATATCACAAGTCCTTCAACCTCTCTTCCTAATACTTTCAGACTAGATCTTGAAATCCCTCTTTTGGATGACCCTATGAAAAAGTATTCTGACAGAAAAGCTGCTCGGCATGGCGCTGATTAAGCCCACTCATTTTATAGAGTGCATTGGAGGAGATGCCACACTTCAGAAGAAGTCCCAAATCATGATATATAACGATGATCAAACTGGCAGATCCAAAGCTATCCATTTGTGGCAATAGAACATCCAATTGGTCTTCATGGTCCATGTCATCCAAGACGATGAGTGCAGACACAGATCTCAGCCGACTTGATAACATTGCTTGGCCTCTCTTCACGTCGTCAAAAGATAAGTCGCCTTTTTTGACACCCATGTCCTTCAGAAACATTTTCTGCTTCTCCTACAAAGCTCCTTCACCACGGACATCAGCTATAAAATTGGAATATTGGAAGACGGAGCATTTTTGGTTGTACAACTCCTTTGCTAGAGTAGTTTTACCCACTCCCTCCATTCCCATGATCACCACAATCTATACATTGCGCTCACTCTCGGCAGAGTCAAGAGTATATTTTTCCAATTTACTTACAAGCTTAGATGTGGAGGAAGATGCAGAAGTGGATGCCATATGGAATTCTGTTGGCAAAATGGTCAGCGTTTTTTTTAGATTCGTGATAAAGGACTAATCGCTTGTGGATTCTATAAGTCTAGTAGTTGTATCAAGCATTGATAGGACGATCTTTTGATACAAAAGCAACCACACTTATAAAAAATAGTATCAAAGCTTTATCACAGATTCGAATACCTTCAGGTAACATTGAGACTGTTGACAAATGGTCAGCAATCCCACCAACCACACTTGTAACCAATTCAATTTTAGATACAAAATGGAAGTGGGCAAATAGGTCTATTAGTAGTAGCACTTGTTGAAGATTGACGAAGGCCACCATACGGTGGATGATGACGAGAGAGAGAAGTCGGTGTTCACCGTACGGCAAGACCACTGTACGGTGGAGATAATATCTTCCTGCGGTGAAGAGGGAGTGGACTGTGCGGAAAGGTGAACTGTACGGCAGAGACACCGTGCAGTGAGGAGAAGGTGCCTGCGCAACCACCAAAGGATGTGTCTCACGGTACGGATAGACCACCGTACGATGGAGGCAATCTCACCATACAGCAAAGGGAGAATTTATCCAACAGAGGTAAACGTACCGAAGGGAGAAGTTATCCAACGGAGGTAAACATGCCGAAGGGAGAAGTTACCCGACAGAGGCAAACGTGCCAAAGAAAGAAGTTACTGTAAGCAAGACTCGACAGAGGAAAAAGTGCTGAAGTGAGTAATCACCGTGTGTGACAGACGGTTGGTAGACAACTATTTTTCTGGTAACCATTCTTGTACCGAATTTTGTAACAAATTGTAGTGTGCATAAATGGCTGCAAGATTTGTGAAGAATGTATGGTTGTAATATCAGGTTGATTGTAACACAATCTGAGCCTGTGAGCCTGTACGAAAAACTAGAGATTTTGTATGTATTTGTTTACTGTAATACAAAGTTGCTCGGGGGTTTTTCGGTGGTGGATTTTTTTTCCTGTAAGGGTTTCCCACGTAAATTTCTATCTCGTGTTTTATCTTGTGTGTCTTTATTTTCTTTGTTCTTATTTTTCCTATGCATCTCAGTAGATTTGATCAATTTCCCCTGTAAATTGGCATTTGGAAGGTGTTTCCGCGAGTAGCTTTCCTAACAAGTGGTATCAGAGCCAAACCCATTACCATTATTCTATTGGATAGGGTTGGTTGTTTGGGTAGGGTTGATCATTGGTGTCAAGTTGGTTCCAGTGGGAGTTTGTGAAGTGTTGTTCTTGCAATCAAGATGGCGGGTACATTAGGGAGAATAGAGATTGAAAAGTTTAATGGCACAAACTTTGAGTTGTGGAAAATTAAAGTTGAAGATATTTTGGTAGACCGAGATCTATGGACTGCTGTGTCTGGGAACAAGCCTTCAGGCATGAAGCAGGAAGATTGGGATCTGGCAGATCGAAAGTTGAGAGGAATGATATGATTGACACTGGCAGATAGTGTTCTGTTAAACGTCTATGAGGAGAAAACTACACATTCTTTGTGGAAGAAATTGGGAGATATCTATCAGGGAAAATCCTTGGTAAACAAGCTCTTCCTGAGAAAGAAATTGTACTCTTTGAAGATGGACGAAGGAACTGTTGTGGCCGGTCATTTAAAGGCGTTCAATATGGTGATTGCACAACTGACATCTGTTGGTGTGTCCATAAGTGAAGAAGAGCGTTGCATGTTGTTGTTGAGTTCTTTGCCTGATTTGTGGGACCATCTTGTGATGGCCATTGGAAGTATGACTACTCAGTTTAAAATGGATGAAGTAGTTTCTGCACTTCTGTCAGAGGAGATGCGGAGGAGGTCTTCTGAGGTGGCTAAGGAGGCTCTTGCTGTTTGAGACCATTCGAAGGACAAAGGTAAGGACATGAAGTCTGAATCTTCTGGAAAGAAGTCTAAAGTGAAGTGTTGGAACTGTGGGTAGACTGGTCATATCTGAAAGGATTGCAAAGAGAAGAAGAAGCAGAAGAAAGTGGAATGTTCTTCTGATTCTGAGTCTTTTGATAGTGACGGTGAAGATGCTAGCGGTGCTGCTTTGGCTAATCGGTCATCTGATGATGACTGGTTGGAATAATTCAATCTTCATGTGGAAGATGGTAGTCACGATGCCATGTCTAACTTGACACTATAGTATGGTAGGAGTTGATGGTAGTGACGTAGGTGCCATGAGTGACTCATCACCATAGATCAGTGGGAGTTTTGGCAGTGATGTAGATTCATCGTTTGATGATGGATGAAATGTTGTGTCATGGTAAACTCTTGAATGCATTTAGAGTTTTTGGCATGATATTGTTATGTTCATATGGAACATGTTATCTCTTTAGATGAGATGTTTTAGATCATGATTGTCATGCTTATGTTCTTGATTCTGCAGTTGGAATTTTGACATTGGTCTTGGTTTCATTTTTTGTGTTTTGAGTACATTGATCATTTGCTTGGTACTTCATGATATTGTGGCTTTGCATTTGGAGTTTGGCATGGGTTGATTAGTTACAGGTGCTCATGGATACATGGAAACAAAAACAGTGTGCATACTTGGTGATGGTTTCTATTAGTCGTGCTGAGTAACTCTGTCCTTTGTCAAGTGGGAGATTGTTGAAGATTGACGAAGGCCACTGTACGGTGGATGATGATGGGAGAGAGTAGTCGGTGTTCACCGTACGGAAAGACCACCGTACGGTGGAGATAATATCTTTTTGCGGTGAAGAGGGAGTGGACTGTGTAGAAAGGTGAACCGTACGGTAGAGACACCATGCGGTGAGGAGAAGGTGCCTGCGCAACCGCCAAAGGATGTGTCTCACAGTACGGACAGACCACCGTACGACGGAGGCAATCTCACCGTACAGCGAAGGGAGAAGTTATCCAATGGAGGTAAACATACTGAAGGGAGAAGTTACCTGACGGAGGTAAACATGCCGAAGGGAGAAGTTACCTGACGGAGGCAAACGTGCCGAAGGAAGAAGTTACCGTAAACAAGACTCGACGGAGGCAAAAGTGCTGAAGTGAGTAATCACCATGTGTGATAGACAGTTGGTAGACAACTGTTTTGCTGGTAACCGTTCTTGTACTAAATTCTGTAATGAATTGTAGTGTGCATAAATGGCTGCAAGATTCGTGAAGAATGCATGGTTGTAATATCAGGTTGATTGTAACACAATATGAGCCTGTGAGCCTGTACGAAAAACTAGAGATTTTGTATGTATTTGTTTACTGTAATACAAAGTTGCTCGGGGGTTTTTCGGTGGTGGGTTTTTTTTCCTGTAAGGGTTTCCCACGTAAATTTATGTCTCGTGTTTTATCTTGTGTCTTTATTTTCTCTATTCTTATTTTTCCTATGCATCTCAATAGATTTGATCAATTTCCCCTGTAAATTGATATTTGAAAGACGTTTCCGCAAGTAGCTTTCCTAACAGCACTACTTATAAATTATTAGAGAATTTGTGGATGGTAGGCACGTGTGTGAATAGATTGTCAACTCTTGAAGCAGTCTTGAATTAATAAAAGAGAGTCGGTACATTCTTTATTTCCATTCCACATCTTTGACAATGTTTTTAAATGATATCACATGGCAAAGTCTTCTCTGCTGCTGCCTACACAGCATATTCCCAGGAAATCAATTGATGTCAAATCATATCAAAATTGGCGTGCAACCTCCAGTAAATGCAAGTAGGATTCTTTTAACATTCACTTTCATATTTAACTTGAATTCGGGGTAATGCTTATTTTTCCTCTTCCTCTGGTTGTTGGTGCTTGGGGGCGCAACTTTGCATTGCTGTTTCTTAATCTGAGAAAGAGACAACACATGGTCGGATGCAAATCTCTTCTTATCGGTGGGTGCAGGAAAATAGAGTCTTCCTTGGGTCGATTAAATAAAATGAATAGTTATGTATAGAATAAATTAGGTTGATTATTATAGTTCAAGTTGATAATATAGTTGATAATATAGATAATTGTATTTATTAATTCAAGATATTAAATGTTCTTAATATAGTAGTTAGTATTATGATTTAAGAAGATAGATTCTTATTATAGATTTTAAAATACTCATTGCTTTTAGTCTAGAAAAGTTATTATTTTGTTAATTGAATATTTACGATTTTACACTGATCATTTATGTTGTTTGGAGTTAAGTTTGGCAAAGCTTTGTGTTTGACTAATCATGGAATCATTCTCTAGTCTGAGGATTGTTGGCAAGCAAAATGGTCATTCAATTATCTCAAGTCATCTAATGGACAGTGACAAGTTCTTATAAAAATGGAAGAAATCACCATTTGACAAGTGGCTTTCCTCTACACTTGAGAGGGGTGCTCACTTATACAATGGAGGTTTTGGGATATTTAGGCACTATTGACCTAAACATATAAAACTGGTTTTAAAAGAGAAAATAGAGAGATAAAAGTTTAATAGAATAAACACAATACTATCATAAATGTATTCATAAATGAGCAAGAGGACTAAAATCTCTAAGTAGCGACCCAACAACTTCATATTTTTGTGGCTCATTTAATTTAGAATTATCAATTTATTGATAAAATC
The DNA here is from genome assembly GCA_018584345.1 of Thuja plicata. NCBI lineage: Eukaryota > Viridiplantae > Streptophyta > Pinopsida > Cupressales > Cupressaceae > Thuja > Thuja plicata. The sequence goes on from MU227522.1 coordinate 572,627, forward strand.
ATTGATTTCTTTTAAATCATCCTCTTCAAAATTATCCTTCTTAATGGCCACAAGAATTCCATCAAAAAGAGTTCCTTCAAATAAATCTTATCATATTAAATGAATCCCATGATTAAACTTGACGAGAATTCAAGAATTGTGATATTTTCTTATTTCTTTACAAAATTGCAATTTTGTCTAATAAGATCTATGTATCCCTAGTAGAGATAAGGGAATATTTACATAACATTGACTTCACCTTTATTTGTTAGCAGAGAATGCACTCAATGGTGTCTTGAGTATGTTAGCAAAAGTGCTCTAGTAGGGTTTAGAGTTTAGAGTTTTCTTCATCTATTGTTGTTTTTGTGCGGGGTTCTCAATGGGGATGTTAGGTTACCCCCTCCCCTTGAAGGGATCCACATCCAAAGGCTCTTCCTCAAATAAGAATATTTCTCCTACTACTGGGAAAGGATTGAAGGACCTTTCTACTATTTCTCGTCAGACAACTTGGGCTCTTTCTTTGTAGAGGAAGGCTTGGTCTCTTTCATGGATAAATTGCTTGGTGATAGATTTTCCTAGATGGATCTTGGAAAATAATTGAAAGTACAAGAAATTTATTTTGAGGTGAATGGCCTAGAGATGGATGTCCCATATGGATCCGCCCCCTATCTTGCTATTGGAATTCTAGCTTAAACAATTGGATTTCAAGACAACATTTCTCCATGGAGATATTGATGATGCCCCCTATCTTACCATTGGAATTCTAGAATACAGGGGTCTTTAGAGGGATAGAAAATTTATTTTTCCATCTCCTAGTAGTTGATAAACTCACCCAACAAAAGCCTCAATTGATCTTTTCTAGGATTTGTGTTAATGTGACTATTAACTCAATCCTTTAGTTTGGTGTCACTTTGAACTCTAAGTTTATTAACCTATTGACTATGAAAATGTAAGGGTATTTTATCAAATCTATAGTGGTCTATTGAATATGAAAATGTAAGGGTATTTTATCAAATCTATAGTGGGTATGGCCATCTAAATCCTTCATTTTGGTGTCACTTTGAAATCTAAGTTTAGTAACCTATTTAAAATTAAAATGTAAGGGTATTTTATCAAATCTACAGTGGGTATGGCCATCTAAGTTCCGAATCTAAAAAGTAGCCTCTCAAAAAGTCTCGGGAAATGAAGGGATTGAAATCTTAGAGTGAGTTAGAAATACAAATTAATGGGGCTAAATTGAATGTCTTTGTTGGCCTATCTTTAATAGCTCTAGAAAAAGACAGTGGCTAGAAGGTCCTTGGAGATCTTTTGAAATAAAGTGAAGTCTTGCCTTTGATAGATTCTATAAATGGTAGTCTTGTCCCTTCTTTGAAGGAAACCAAGATTGTTGTTTAGTTGATGGTTTCAAGATCCTTGGAAGGAGAATGCAAGGATGTAAAGGAACAATATCCTAAAAACAAAGAAGGTCAGAAGATAGCCTTTAAAATAACATTGAGTTGACTATTTTCCCTTAGTGGAAGGTTATTCAAGAGTAGGTTATAGAAGGAAATAAGAAAAGTGACCCACATATGGAAAAAAGGTTGACACCTCTTTTCGAAAGTGAATGATCACCCTAAACAACAAGATGGGAATAATAAAAATAGGAATCCTATTTTAGCTATGGTCTAGTCTCTTGTGAAGGATCAATCAAGGGTTGGGGTGGGGCTTAAAGATCTTAAGGATAGCATGCCTCTGCTTGGGTGCACTTCTACTCCTCTCATGCAAAAAAAAAAGAAAGGTCTCGAGGAAGAAGATCATGAGGTGGAATAGACTAAGATTGGTGGGAAGACTAAAAGGAAAAAGAAAGTAAATTTTGGGGGAGATGGTAAATTCATGCATTATTCTCAAAGAGAAATAAAAAAATAAGAGTGTTGTTAAAGAAGTTGCTAGTATCAGACAAAAAATTCTAGATGGTCTCTCTAACCCAAAGAAGAAAAAGAAACAACCTTATGATGTGGCCTCCTTTATGGGTGACACTACATTGTCAACTCTAGGTAGAGTTGAGTCTCTTGGTTATACCCTATCAAGACACTCTCAGGGAATAGTAGGAGCCTGAACAACCTTGTGAAATAATTTTTTTGAGATGAACACTTATGGATTACAAACATGACATCTTGATCATTTAAGATACAAAAATGAATAAAGAAACCTTTCAAATTATAGTTAAAAAAATTTGGCCCATTGTTGACTAGTGAGTAGGTAAGGATTGTTATGAATTAATCTTTCCTTGGTAAACTATGTAATTAAAGGATAAACCAAGGTATCCTCTTTTTTTTCTTGTCCTCTAGTCCAAGTAGGAGGACATGTCACTTGTTTGTATTTCCTTTAATAAGGAAATTAGATATTCCTCCTTAAGAGGACTCTCACACATGGCACCCACTTAATGTGAATGTGGCCCTCATAGGACATAGGAGTTACATGAAAAATCATTCACTCATCTCTACTTAAGAGATGTCTCTCACACACTTCTCAAGAGGTTCTCATATGACTCTCACAAGGCTTTCTTTTCACTTCTTCTCTCATTCTCATTCTTTCTCTTGCAATGTTGTAATGAGCTTCTTTCTCAAGCTCTCTCTCTTTCCCTAGGCTTCTTGCCTCATTCAAATTATATGCACAAAGGATTTTTCTTAGTTTTCCCCTTTCAAAAACATTGTCTCTTGTGTTGAGCTTGGAACTTCTCATTGCTTTTGGTGATAGTTCTTAAATCAGATTTCATTATTTGGTTTATGGTAATACACTTCCTTGCTTCACTCTCTTGGATTCTTTCCTTATTTGTTTCCATTTTTTGTATTTCCTAACATGGTATCAGAGCCACTAATCATCTTTGTCTGAGTGTTTGAAGGTTTTCATGATCTAACTTTTCTTATAGGTTTTGAAAACTTTTATGAGTTTGGCCGGTTCACAGCCAAACCCAATTTTTTCTTCCTTGTTTATCTAGTTCTAGTTTTTTACCCTTTGTTGGGCAACCACAAGAGGTTTTTGACTTGCATGTTCTGTATTTTATCTTTAAATCGATCTCAAAATCTATTTCTAACATTTTCTTTCTCCTTCCAGCTCTTGCAGGTTTTAATCTCATTCTTTGCTTCTACATTGATTAAATCCATTTATCTTACATTTTCTGTCTTGCAGAGTTTACGTTATTGTATTTCAAACATCTAGCCGTTATTTATTTACTCAAAAACTTATATATATATATATATATATAATTTTTTATCTATTGATATTTCATTATTTACTTCATTTATCTTTCTCTGACCTTGCACATCTCTTCCTTTATGCGCGCCCTCCCTGCCCCCAGCACGTTGTTCTTTCTCCCTTGCTGCTCACACAACTCTTTCTTCTCTCCACGCTACATCTCACTCCCCTCTCTCCTCACTGCCCTTTTGTATAGCTTTTATTTTATGACCAATATGCCATCTTTTGGTCTTTTGCCTTCCTCCAGCGCTGCCCTCTCGCAGCTCCTCAGGCAAGGAGTCTATCTCTCCTCCAGTGCTACCTCTCCCTTCCTTGATGGCTACCTCCTTCCTTGTGCATTCCATGTCATTTGCAGCTTGAAAATATTGTTGCCCCTCCTTTCTTCCTTCGCTGCATTTCTCTGAGCAGATCTTCCTCTACAAACCACTGAGTTTTTTTTAGTGCATCATTTTTCCTTCTACGCTGCCCTTCTTCCCTACACTACACGTAGCAAGTCACCTTGGCAGACAGCTCCTCTGGTTTCCAATTTTTTTAAGCCAAGTCTAAAGATAGTTATTTATCGGTAATATGCTAAAGTTGTATGTTAAAGGTATCCTAATCATTACTTGCGCAGGTATCATGAATCCTTCTTTCCTTGGGTTATAGCGTTTTGTTTAATCACTATAGATTAATCATCATTCTCTAATTATTTCATCTTATAATTCTATTCATTTTCATTTTTTTTATAACGTTATCCTCTGATGATCTATGTAGGTTTCTTCCAGCTCTTCTCTTCATAATTGAATCATTAGATTCTCCTTGTTTAGCATATTTATTTAAAAAATTTATTTTTATAAAAAAAAAAAAATTTAACTAAAAAATTTAAACGATTATATAAAGTTTTTTACTTAATATTTTTTTATATCATTTCATCCCTTATTCAGTTTAATAATATAAACATTATTCAATAGATAATTTATTATTTAATTACAATACAAATTTGTTTCATCATTTAATCAAAAAATTTAATTTTTTTAAGTTTTAAAAAATTCTTGTAATATTATTTTTACTATTTGCGTTAAATTATATTTTTAGATTCCTTTTCCCTTATACTTCATCGTATTGTAGCTTATCTTGAGAAAATATGTCGTCATTAATTCTAAAAATCAAATTAAATAATTCTAATTATCATGAGTGGAAGAGGCACATAACATTTAATTTTCATTTTCAACACATTCTTGATGTTGCCACTATTGCGGCTTCTATTCCCGCAACTAATGCTTCTAAGGCAAAGATTGATGCTTGGATTACTAAAAATGACAAGGTTTTAGGCCTAATTGACATTTCATTAAGCCAGAAATTGTATGATTTAATTGCTCATTGTACTGACGCTCATACAACTTGGGATATTCTCAAAACACCTACGACAATGCCAATGAATCTCAAAAGTTTCAACTCCAAGATCAATTGGAGGATCTCAGGTAAATGGATTTCAAAACTATGGATATTTTTTTACTTAAATTTGATTCCTTTTGAAGTCAATTAACTGGTTTAGGAGTAAATTTATCTGATATTCGGTTAATTCATATCATTTTAAAAAAATGCCTTCTTATACAATTTCAACAATTCATTACTAATATTCATTCTTAATTAGCTCTTCCTTTATTATCAGCTCAATTAACTTATGTTATCTTTCAAACTCTTTTACGTCAAGAAGAGGCTAAGTTAATTCACTTTGGAACACTTAAAACTAATGAGCATGCTTTCATGTCTACATCGCATAACAATAATCATAATAATAGATCAAATAATCATAATCATCATAATGGTTATTATAATAATAGACCCTATTGTAATTATTGTGGGAAAGATGGTCATGTGATTAACAATTGCTTTAAGAAACAAAATAATGAGCATAATAAAACTAATCAAAAGGCTACTCTTGGGATAATCCCCTCAATTACTATCTTCCTCAAGAAACAAAATGAATTCAAAAGAATAATATTGTCTCTTCATGTGATGCATTCAAGTATGATGATTCTTATCTTGATGATATTTTAGAACAAGAAGAGGATATTATTTCCACCTTTCTTAATGTTACCTTGCCTTCTTTTGAATCTCCTAGTGGAGATATGTGTATTGCTCAAAATGAAGTTCATGATTTGTCTAAATATGGTACTAATCCTTGTAACCCCCTGAATTCGGTCTGTCGCAACTATAGACCCTATTTGCCCTAAGTGTGATCATACCCTCGATTTATGTCCAAACGACCCTGTTACTGCTTGGCATAATTCTTTTTAATCAATTTAATGTCCTAGGTATTTTTATCACTTATTTATATTATCTATTATAGCCATACAATTTAAATCAATTTCGACCAATCAGATCAAATTAAAATCAAACATGGCTATAGTATTTAATTATAAAGGAATTAAATAAATCCCTATATCAAATACCCACTTGCAATTTAACCCTTTCCCCTAGCCTATTTAATTTAATTAAAATGGCTATAGTCCTCTAATTATTAAAAAGCAATTTTAATTGTTTAAATAATTAATTCCTATATTTCTAAATGAATTAAATAAGTTTATTTCATTTATTAATATTCCCTTTAACCCCAACCTAACCCATCTCAACCACTTCTACCTTGGGTTCTAACCCTTCTCAACCCATTCACCCATGCTAATCTAATCCTAATCCTAAATTCCTATCTAACCCACCTCCTAATGTTGTCACATTCCTTAAGGAATACTTAGCAACTCCACCCACTTGAGAAAGTCCACTTCCTCAAGCTTGACCCTCCTTAAGGTCCACTTCCTCAAGCCATCTTCTTACACCCCCACATGCCTTATTAATGCCTTCATTAATATGAAGACCTTAAGCCTATGTCTCTCCCATGCCTTATTAATGCCTTAGGCATTAATAGCTCTTACATGTTCATTTATTAGGCCTCCTGATTCATAAATGAACCTTGTCCCCCTCTCTCTCCCATTCTTCTATAAATAGAAGTCTGTTTTGAGAGCAAATAAGCCTTCACTAGAGATTAAAAATTGCATTGTTATGCTGCTACATTCATCATAGAATTACATTTCATATTATCTCATGCTAGTTGGTTACTTTTATTTCATCTTTTAGAGTTAAAATGCATGTTTTTCCATCATTTGGATTTTTTTTAAATCAAATCCTTCATGCTAGGTTGTATTAGTCACTGATTCAATAGCATATTCTGAGGGCTGATATGTTGTTAATCGCACTCCTCCTAGTTAGCAGGCAATAAGTCGATTTTAGTGGGTTCTTTATATTTTTCATGCTTTTACTAAACCCTTTGATGCTAATATAATGACTTATTGAGTGTTTGTGTTGATTCTGACAGGTACCCATTTACACACACACATTTCTGGTGCCCACCGTGGGGCACAATTTTCAATAAAGCCTCAATTTCTAACACTTTTTTGACAATTTGCATGCTCAGGATTCGGTCACAGCGTTGTATTCAACCATTCTGAATCACATCCGAGATACGCCCTCGTACCGAGTTATTTCTGAATCGTATCCAGATTTCCCGGATCGTATCTGGTTTAAAGTCGCATCTGGTCAGCAAGGAATCGCATTTGGTCAGCAAAGCATCGCATCTGGAGCATCAGCTCGCATTCCAGATACTGCATCGCATTAGGTAAAATTTAGCATCGTATCTGGTTTTCTAACTTACTTTTTCAGATTGCCTAATCCTAACAAATTCCACAAGTTGTGTTTTTGTGCTTTTTACAGCCTACCAAGTGTTTTCACAGGTTTTATGAAGTCGGATCGAGCAAAGTACTAACGTGGTTTCCGCAGGATACCTATACCCCTTTCTGTCTTGACTTCTATTTACTTTCTTTTTAAATCTTAAAACCATTTCTTCACTTGTTAAAACAACTAGATAATATGCTCTTTTCCTCTTGAGGAAAATCAGAAAATTGGACGTTGTTTTACCATTTGTTACGAAATTGGGAGTAATTGAACAAGGAAAACAAAAACATCGTTTAATTCATTTGGAAAGTAATTAAACAAACACAAAGTACTAAATCATGTGGTTTAATTGAACAAATTCATCGTCTAATTACTTTTGAAAATCAGTAATTGAACAATCAAATCATTAAATCATTGCAGTCAATTGAACAAGGCAAACTTTCCCTTACTACTTTCTTTAAAATAGGAACATTAAAACAAGCTCAACATAGCTTGGGGAAACAAACCAAGTGTATATCGTGTTTTGGGAAAAAACGGCATGGAATAGGAGAGTATGCTCTTCTTCTTTCAAAGAATCAGAAATCTAGAACTCCTAAGTTCGCCAATCCTGGTTACTTATCTCGTTAAACAGTAGAGGGCCTGCCGGTTGAGGAAAAAATCTCCTGGGAACAACCCAAGTGAGGACAAGTCTTAAGTTGACTCTTCTAACTCACTATAAATAGTTGCTTCCTCGTAGGCTAAAGCCTCGGAAGACGGAACTGGTTTTGTCTCTGGAATTTTGACATCATTCCTTAGACATATCTGGGTATATATAGAGCAGAGCCACTTCAATCTTGCTTGCGAGACTATATATATTCAGGTACTCATAGGGCTATACGCCTCAATTTTGCCTTGTGCAATTCTATGGGGGACAGTTTCAAACGGATCACCCAAAAATCTATAACAACTTGAACTGAAAGAATTCCTGATTCATCCCCGAAAGGGTGATAATCTTTGTGCAAGGCAAAAAGTAATTTCCCCAAGACACTCGTCATATCGTGCCCTCACTTGCGTTTGGAGTCGGCTAATACAGCATCATGACTAGAGCCATTACGTGCTTGGTGATGGCTGTATTCTGATTAGCATTTGAGTGTGTACCTAAGTCAACGAGCAAATGATTTTCATCCTCTACCTAGAGAATAGGAATAAAACGTGTGTTTGGATCCATCCCTCTAACAATGCAAAATAGTTTGACGTGTTCAAAAAGCCACTAAAAAGATAAAGCTCCTCAAAAACAAGCAATAATTTTTATACCCTAGAGTACAAGTGTTTTTCACGCCCTACAATACCTTTCAACACAATCTGGAGACAAACAAAGTGCACGTTCCTCAAAAATGCAAATTTTCCAAATGCACTAAACTGTAAATTCCATCATAAGATCGCACCCTATTTTTCCTGAGTCGTATCTGGTTTTTAACATCACATCTGGTGCACATGCTCGTATCTATTCTAGCAAACAGTCGCATCTAGTGCTTTAGGATCGTATCCAGTATTTTGGATCGTATCTGGTCCTGTCATATGCTCGTATCAGGTAGCTCGTATCTTGGGCAGTGGGTATTTCTAGCAGTCTTTCCTAGAAGGTCTCAGTTGTTTTAGATACCCTTTGGGCTCTTTAGTTAGTTCCTATTTCCTATTCTGGTCTCCCTACTGTTAATTTCAAAACTTTAGAAACGTCTACCTTGCATGCTCGGTTAGTTTTTCACAAACTATTCAATACGTGTGGTCTACCCATTTCCTATCAACAACTTGATTCCCAGCTCACTATCAGGGAATTCTAACCCTCTGATGCTGGAATCATTTACATCCACCAAACAAACAAATAGTTACTCCTACCTAGACACACTCACTTGAACGATCTGAAAACCTTGCCAGTACTATTGGGACACGTTGACAAAGTTGAGGAACAAACTTCATGGTTAACACAAGACGCAATACGTACATGACTGAAGAATCAAAAGTGATACCTGAAACATCACACCTTCAAGGAGAAACTTCTCGAAGCTCCCTATTCGATCTAGAATCACCTCAAATGGATACCAACACTAATGATTGGAGAAAAGCCTTTGATGGTTATGGCAAACAAGTACGATCCAAAGCCTCGGAAGAACAAGAAAGACCCCGGTATGAAAATAATCCTTTTCGGTCAGATAGTGAGCAAGAAATCCTTGAGGATGAGTATGAGAAACTCAAACAAAGCAAAAGAGTTCACAAACTCTTAGAACGCATCATCAGTGATGACAAAGAAAAATACTTTCTACATCTAGCATCCACCGGCGTCAAGTTACCAAAAGATTATAATGTGAATGATCTCAAGGAAAAGGAGGTACCCAACCCCATATCAATCCTCACTAATCAGCTCAATCAAATGCAAACTGAGCTCACAAACCTCAAAAAAGAGAAGGACAAACCAAAAACACCATATTCTTTGGACGCTATTTGTCCTTTTCCCTTCGACAAAAGTATCACCATGGTTCCGTTTCCTCCCAATGTGGCAAGACCAAAATATGACAAGTACATAGGAGAGACCGATCCACATGATCACGTGAGAGAGTTTTGCGCTCTTAGCATTGAATATATGCATGAACCCACTTACCTCATGAGACTATTCCCAGGAAGTCTAGGAGGAAACGCCATGGAGTGGTTTTCAAAGTTGAATCCCAAAGTCA
>MU227522.1:601096-616692 GCA_018584345.1 Thuja plicata
GATGAGCTTAAGGGGCTTTCTAATGAATGGTTCATAAGGCACAACACTTGGTGAAGGTTTTGCAAATGAGGATGCAAGTAGAGTGGGTTTAACCATGGAGGAAACTCCGTAGTTAAGCGCGCTCGAGATGGAGTAGTACTAGGATGGGTGACCTCCCGGGAAGTCCCGGTGCTTCACCTCTGTGAGCATCACCTAGATCCAATGAGTGCTAAGTGTTCCATTCATTCTCATGAGAGATGGGTTATGGTGAACCACTACTCATGAATTATGGGTCAATGAGTTTGACTCAAAAACTACACAGTTGAGTCCTGATAGCAATATCACAAGATGACAGTTCACATAATATTGAAGGAATAGGTACAATTTAAATGAAAGAAAATGGTGGTAAACAATTGGAAACTAATGTGAATCTTGTACCTAAGTTAACCAAAAATCTTCTTTCAATGAGTCAAATAACTCAACATGGTTATAAGGTGGAGTTCTATACAGATAAGTGTTTGATCAAGATTATTAATGATGGATACAAGATAATAGCCATAGGAGTTGAGAATGATGTCATCTATAAATTTTTAGCATATGCTGATAATAAAGCTTATCTTACTACACGATCATCCTTAAGTGAGCTATGGCATCCAAGATATGGTCACTTAAACTATCAAAGTTTGACTATGCTTTCAAAGATGGATATGGTTGATGGACTACCAAGGATAAAGGTAAACAAAAATGTGTGTGAAGGATGCATGGTTGGAAAACAACATAGAGACACTTTTGAGAGGTCTACATGGAGGGAAAGTAAAAGCCTTGAGCTTTTCCATAGTGATTTGTGTGGCCCTATGAATCCCACATCAAAGGGAGGAGCTAGGTACATCTTGACATTCATTGATGATTTTTCAAGGAAAGTTTGGGTTTACTTCCTAAAGAAAAAAGATGAAGTATTTAACAAATTTGAAATGTTTAAAGCTCTTGTGGAAAATGAAAGTGGAAATAAGATCAAGCAAATAAGAACTGATAATGATGGAGAATATGTGAATAACAAGTTCAAATACTTTTGTGAGTATCATGGAATCAAGAGGGAAATGACTATTAGATATACTCCTCAACAAAATAGTGTTGCTAAAAGGAAGAATAGGAATTTAGTAGAAATGGCACATTGTATTATACAATCCAAGGATCTTCCTTTGTTTCTATGGGCTGAGGCTGTTAATACCGCATATCATGTTTTAAATAGATCTCCCACAAGTTGTTTGCCAAACATTACTCCCGAAGAAGCATGGAGTGGGAGGAAACCAAATGTTAAATATTTTAGAGTGCTTGGATGTGAAGCATATGCTCATATACCAGATGAGATTAGAGAAAGGAAATTTGATAAGCAAAGTGTTAAGTGCATCTTTATGGGGTATGATGATCAAAGGAAAGGATATAGGTTGTATGATCCTAGTGTATGTGTGGAAGATGTTTACAAGTAGGGATGTCAAGTTTAATGAAGGATTTGATGATATGACAAAATTCTTTCCCATTCCACAAGTGGCCTTAGATAATCATGAATCTTAAAATGATTTTGAAACTTGTGCCAGTTCTAAGGAAATCTTTAACATAGCTGAGGAATCTAGTCCTCCTCCAAAGACCACAAGTATTCAAGATATTTATCAAAGGACTCAACAAATTAATTATGCTTTAATGACCACCATAATGAAGACCAATTATCCTCAAACATATGATGAGGCTAAGGGACAACATGAATGGAAACAAGCTATGCAAAGTGAGTATGATTCTCTGATAAAGAATAAAACTTGGGAATTAGTGGAGTTACCAAAGGGAAAGAATGTGGTTAACAATAAGTGGGTGTATAAGACTAAGTTCATGTCAGATGGAAGTATTGAAAAGCACAAGGCAAGAATAGTGGCCAAAGGCTATTCACAAAAAGATGGAATAAATTACACAGAAACATTTTCCCCAGTAGCAAAGATTAGTATTGTCAGGTCTATTATAGCATTAGCAGCACATTTCAAGTGGCCTCTTCACCAAATGGATGTTAAAAATGTATTTTTGAATGGTGAAATTGCTGAAGAAATCTATATGACACAGCCCCAAGGATTTGAAATTTCAGGAAAAGAACACTTAGTTTGTAAATTAAGGAAGTCTCTATATGGATTGAAACAAGCTCCAAGGGTTTGGTATGCTAAAATTGATGAATATTTCCAAATTCAAGGCTTCCACAATAGTCCTCATGATCCAAATTTGTATGTGAAGGAATTTGATTATGGTGGCATCATAATTATTGTGCTTTATGTTGATGATCTTATCATTACAGGACATAACATGAACCATATTAGTGACATAAAGTTAAACTTGCAAGATACATTTGAGATGACAAATCTTGGTTTTCTACATTACTTTCTTGGCATAAGTATGGCAGAAAGATGGTGGCATTTATCTCTCTCAAACCAAGTATGCTCTAGACTTGTTGAAAAAGTTTAGGATGGGTGATTGTAAAAGTGTGTCTACTCCAGTTGCTCCAGGTTTAAAGTTAAGAAAGGTTATGGATGGAGAAGATGTTGATCCTACCTTATACAGGCAATTGGTTGGTAGTCTTACGTATTTAACTCACACTCGACCTAATATTTCTTTTGCAGTCAGTGTGGTTTCCAAAATTCTGAGTTCCCATAAGGTCCCACATTGGATAGCAGCAAAAATAACATTATGATATGTGCAAGGGACTTTGACAATGGGTGTCTATTATTCATCTAATGGAGATCTTCTCCTTATTGGCTATTCAGATTCTGATTGGGCATGATGTGAAGATGACCACAAATAAACTACAGGTTATGTTGTCTATCTTGGTGCAGGTCCCATTTCATGGTGTAGAAAGAAACAATCTACTATTGCTCTATATACTATCGAGGCTAAATATACTGCAGCAAATGAAGCAACTAAAGAAATAACTTGGCTACAAGCTATTCTATCAGTGCTCAAGCAGGACCTTCTATACTTCATTGTGATAACCAGAGTGCCATCCCATTGTCCAAGAATCCAGTGTTTCATGCTCACACAAAACATACTGAGGTTTATCATCATTATATTAGGCATCTCATCCAGCAATAGGTGATTCATCTTCAATATTGCAAGACAGAGGACCAAATTGTTGATATTTTACCAAGGCATTATATGAAACTAAGTTTGTATTTCTTAGAAATATTTTAGGCTTACGAGCAGTCACATGACTGTCTCCTGGTTGTCATTCAAGGGGGATTATAGTGAATTCCAAATATTGTATTTAGGGAATAAATGATTGTAAATGGGTACCTAACAAGGCTTTAGGCTGGGACCCATCCTTTCTAAATTATGGGGGGAAGTTAAAATAATTAATTTAGGGGAGATGTTAATTAAATTAATTATTGATATATAGTCATGAACTTGATGTGCAGCCAACTACAGCCATTCATAACCGCCTGCAACCGTTCAGAGCCACCTATAGCCGTCCATTCCAACTACTTTTATTAATATGCCAACTACTTGTAATCTAGAGTCTTCTCCACATTTATTGTACATTTGCTTATAAATAGAATGCTTGAGCAAGCTATTTTCATCGCTCATTAAATGGTGAAGTCTTTTGTTATATTTGGTATGTCTTTGTGTTATATTTTTCTCATTGATTGTGTGTATAAAAATGAGATACTAAAAATCAATATTGAAAGTTTCCTAGGATAGTATCCTTAAATAAATAACTTTAACGACGACATATTTATGAGTGCGACAGTTAACTCATGTGTGAAAGTTAATTTTTTGGTAATTATTTTATGTGAACTAGTTGAGTTACCGATTGATACTTGATGATCATATGGTTAAGGAGGTTAAGTTAATGATGATGTTTTGTATTAAATGTTGGTATTATGTTTTCAGGCCGACATGTGAATATTTATTCAGGCAAAGTTTCATGAAATAAGTCAAATTGAGGGACGACTTGTGGATTGTTTTTAATGTTTAACCGACTTAAGAGTAACTATAAAAAGGGGTGCTAAAATATATATTTAGGTTTGTTCATCATTTTTTTAGGGTTGCGATCAGAGACAGAGATTGTGTGTTGTGTCAAGTGATCAGAGATTGGATTGGATCTTACGGGCAAACAGTGCCATAAGAGATCACTGATTTGAGTTCATTTCTCAAGGATAACTCAAGAGGTTAGCAAGATTAATTACCTTAACAGGGTGGATCTTAACAGATCTTTTTTGTGTAAATCCTCTAACAAGGTGACTTTTGAGGAGTTCAAAATCCTCTAGCAAGGTAGATTTTAACAGATCTTGTTGTACTTCTAATAAGGTACTAGTCACTCCTAATAGGGTAAATCCTTATAGGGTATTGTAAGCTCTTATCTGGGCAACTCTTTTATCTACGGTGAAGAGATAGTGGGTGTCATCCCCATCGTGGTTTTTTCCCTCTTACAAGGGTTTCCATAATAAAATTTGTGCTTTTATGGTTTATGCTTTGTGGTTGATTGAATTACTTTACTTCTATTGCATAGTAACAATTACTTGTTTGATTTTATGGAAGTTACTTAAGAGCATAATTAGATCTTTGGTTGAATTAGAACATATATTCTATTTTCACTGATTAAGCCCCCTAGTGCTTCTATATATTAACAATTGGTATTAGAGCCTTGTGCCCTGGAAAAATTTAATAGCTTGAGAGAGCTTATTGAATTTTATAGAAGACAACTTAGCAATCATGTAAATCCACTTCGTAGCAATCTCCTCTTTTCTCCCAATCTTTTCCTATTTTGTGTTTCTATCAGAATCACCAATCTCTGCGGCCTTGGATCTTGGACTGTCATTCCCCAAATTATAGATAACATCCTGGGCCTCCATGGACATTTGGTAAATATGTTTTTCATGCTCCTTCAGAGACAAAGATAGTCCGGCAAAATGAATCAAATACTTTCAGACTAGATCTTGAAATCCCTCTTTTGGATGACCCTATGACAATGTATGTCGACAAAAAAGCTGCTTGGCATGGTGTTGATTAATCCCACTCATTTTATAGATGACATTGGGGGAGATGCCGCACTTCATTAGAACTCCCAAATCATGAGATATAATGATGATCAAACTGGCAGATCCAAGGCTATCCATTTGTGACAATAGAACATCCAATTGGTCTTCATGGTCCATGTCATCCAAGATGATGAGTACAGAGATAGATCTTAGCTGAATTGATAACATTGCTTTGCCTCTCTTTACATCGTCAAAATATAAGTCTCCTTTTTTGACACCCATGTCCTTCAGAAGCATTTTCTGCTTCTCCTGTAAAGCTCCTTCACCGCCGACATCAGATATAAAACTGGAATATTGGAAGACAGAGAGTTTTTGGTTGTACAACTCCTTTTCTAGAGTAGTTTTACCCACTCCCTCCATTCCCATGATCCCCACAATCTGTGCATTGCACTTACTCTGGGCAGAGTCAAGAATATATTTTTCCAATTCACTTACAAGCTTAGATGTGGAGGAAGATGTAGAAGTGAATGCCATGGAATGCTGTCTGAAAAATGGTCAGTGTTCCTTTTGGGATTCTATAAGTCTAGTGGTTGTATCGAGCATTGACAGAATGATCTTTTGATACAATGGCAACCACACTTATAACAAATGATATCAAAGCTTGATCACAGATTCAAATACCTTCAGATAAGATTGAGACTGTTGAAAAAATGGTCAGCATTCCCACCAACCACACTTGTAACCAATTCAATTTCAGATACAAATGGAAGTGGAAAAATAGGTCTGTAAGTAGTAGCACTACTTATAAGTTAACAGAGAATTTGTGGATGATAGGCACGTGTGTGAATTGAATGTCAACTCTTGAAGCAGTCTTGAATTAATAAAAGAAAGTTGGTACATTCTTTATTTCCATTCCACAACTTTGACCATGTTTTTAAATGATATCACAAAGCAAAGTCTTCTCTACTGCTGTCTGCACATCATATTCCCAAGAAATCAATTTATGTCAAATTAACACATGTCAGAACATTGACTTTCATATTTAAAAATTTGTTTTGCTATAACTTGAATTCGGGGAAATGCTTCTTTTCCCTCTTCATCTTCTTGTGGTTGTTGGTTCTTGGCGATGCAATTTGCATTGCTGTCTCTTAATGTGAGAAAGAGACCACAGATGGTCGGATGCAAACCTCTTCTTATCGACGGGTGCAGGAGAATAGAGTCTTCTTTGGGTGGATTAAATAAAATGAATAGATGTGTATAGAATAAATCAGGTTGAATTATTATAGTTCAAGTTGATAATGTAGATAATTGTATTTATTAATTCAAGATATTAAATGTTCTAATATAGTAGTTGTATTCTTATTTAAGAAGATAGATTCTTAATATAGATTTTGAAATATTCATTGTTTTTTTCTAGAAAAGTTATTATTTTGTCAATTGAATATTTTGGATTTTACACTCATCATTTGTGTTGTTTGGAGTTAAGTTTGGCCCTTTGTGTTTGACTAATCATGGGCTCATCCTCTAGGTTGAGAATTGTTGGCAAGCAAAATGAACATTCAATTATCTCAAGATATCTAATGGACAATGACAAGTTCTTATAAAAATGGAAGAAATCACCATTTGACAAGTGACTTTCCTCTACACTTGAGAGGGGTACCAGCTTATACAAAGGAAGTTTTGGGAGATTTAGGCACTATTGACCTAAAAATATAAAAATGGTTTTAAAAGAGAAAATAGAGAGATAGAAGTTTAATAGAATAAACACAATACTATCCTAAACATATTAATAACCGAGCAAGAGGACTAGAATCTCTATGTAGCGAACCAACAACCTCACCATATTTTTGTGTCTCATCTAATTTAGAATAATGAATTTATTGATAAAATCATTGATTTATTTTAAATCAACCTCTTCAAAATTATCCTTCTTAATGACCACAAGAATTCCATCAAAAACAGTTCCTTCCTAAATATTGTCATATTGAATGGATCCCATGATTAAACTCGAAGAGAAAGTAGGAATTATGATATTTTCTTATTTCTTTACAAAATTGAAATTTTGTCTAATAAGCTATACCCTAGTAGAGATAAGGGTTCATATTTACGTAACATTGACTTTGCCTATATTTGTTAGCAGAGAATGCACTCAATGACGTCTTGAGTATGTTAGCAAAAGTGCTCTAGTAGGGTTTAGAATTTAGAGTTTTCTTCATCTATTGTTGTTTTTGTGTAGGATTCCCAATAGGGGTGTTAGGTGCCCCCTCCCCCCTTAAAGACTCCCCATCCAAAGGTTCTTCCTTAAATAAGAATATCTCTCTTGCTTCTAGGAAAAGATCTAAGGAACTTTCTACTATTTCTCATCAGACAACTTGAGCTCTTTCTTTGTAGACGAAGGCTTGGCCTCTTTCATGGATAAACTACTTGGTGATATATTTTTCCAGATGGATATTGAAAAATCATTCGAAGTACTATAAAATTTATGTGAGGTGAGTGCTCTAGGGGTGGATGTTCTAGATGGATCTGCCCCCTAGCTTACAATTGGAATTCTAGAATATAGAGGTGTTTAGAGGGATATAAAATTTGTTCATCCATCTCCTAGTAGTTCATAAAGTCAGCCAAAAAAAGTCTCAATTGATATTTCCTAGGATTTTTGTTAATGTTACTATTAATTTAAAATCCTTCCTTTTGGTGTCACTTTGAACTCTAAGTTTGGTACTTTGCAATAACCTATTGAATATAAAAATGCAAGAGTATTTTATCAAATCTATAGGAGGTATGGTCATATAAGTTCTGAGCATAAAAAGTATCCTCTCAAAGGGCTTGGGAAATGAAGGGATTGAAATCATAGAGTGAGTCAAGAACACAAATTAATGGGGATAAATTGGATGTTTTTGTTGTCTTATGTTTAATAGCTCTAGAAAAAGACTGTGGTTAGAAGGTCCCAAAAGAACCTTTGAAAGAAATTGAAGTCTTTCCTTTGATAGATTTGGTAAATGCTAGTCTTGTTGATTCTTTAAAGGAAACTAAGGTTATTGTTTAGTTGACAGTTTTAAGCTCCTCGAAAGGGGACTGTAAGGAGGTAAAGGAAAAACATGCTGAAAATAGAGAAGGTCAAGAATATAGCCTTGACAATAACATTGAATTTCTCGTTGCCCCTTAACGGAAGGTTATTCGGGATCAGGTTAGATAAGGAAATAAGAAAAGTGATCCTCATATAGAAAATAAAGTTGACGCCTCTTTTCGAAAAGTGAATGATCACACTGAACAATAACATGAGAATAAGAAAAATAGAAATCCTATTTTAGCTATGGTCTAGTTCTTGCAAAGGATAAGCCAAGGGCTAAGGTGGGGCTTAAATATCTTAAGGATATCTTGTCTCTCTTTGGGTTCACTTCTTCTCCTCCCCAGCAAAAACAAAAGAAAGGTCTCAAGGAACAAGATTATGAGGTGGAATGGACTAAGATTGGGGGAAGACTAAAAGGAAAAATAAAGTAGATGCTGGGGGAGATGGTAAATTTATGTATTCTTCTCAAAGTAAAATAAGAAATAGGGATGTTGCTAAAGAAGTTTCCAGTATGAGGCAAAAAATCCTAGATAGCCTCTCTAACCCAAAGAAGAAAAAGAAATAAGCTTATGGTGTGGCCTCCCTTATGGATGACGCCACATTGTTAACTCTAGGTAGAGCTGAGTCTCTTGGTTATGCCCTATCAAGATACTTTTAGGGAATAGTGGGATCTTTAACAACCTTGTGAAATAAGATATCTTGATATGTACAGTTATGGAATAGAAATTGGATATCTTGATCATTAAAGATACAAAGAAAAATGAAGAATCCTTTCAAAATATAGTTAAATTTTTTTTTCCCATTGCTGACTAGTGAGAAGGGAAGGGTGGATTCCTTCACTATCCTACCTTCAACCAAATTCACTTAAGAACCCTTATTACTATCACTCAAATTATTATGGTTCACATCTTTAGGAAAATTAGTATTTGGTTCATGACAACTAAGAACTTGAAAAGTATTGGGTAATAAAATGTCAAGATATAGTTCAATCAAATTTTTTGGAGGATTGGTCTTTGAGGGTATCCATCCTTCCTCCCTTTGTTATAATATTTCTAAACAATATTTTTAACCAAGGATGGGGCTTCCTTATTCTAAGTGTTATCAACATGATTAGAGGTTTTGGATTTGAAAAGCTTAGTTTTCACTTTGTAGTTTTCCACGTCTTTAACATTAATACTCTTTGAATTTTGACTGGCATTGTTTTGAACAATCATTTTGCTTGATTTCATCCACAACTATTTGTTGTGCATTTTTTTTCTGGGTCTAACATGCTTAGGAGGAGCCCATGCAACCTTAGGTGAAGACTGAGAGGGAATGGGTTGAAAATGTGTGGGGAATGGGTTGAAGCAATATTTATTGAAAGAGGGATAGATGGTGAGGTGGTGTAGTCACAGATGGAGAATGCTCAATGAGAATAGTCCAACTGTGTAGTAAGACTCACTCAGTGGAAACAAAAACTCAAACAATAACAAGAGATAGAGATAATGCAAGATCAAAGGTTCTCATTAACACAAATTCATGTAATTACATCAAATTGGCCAGCAATATGCATGCTTACATTCCATGCATATAGGCCAGATTATAGATTGGAATATGAGAATATCTACAATTCTAACCTTCAAGAGGTTATCTATCTAAGAACTACTCAACTAGAGATCAATTACATCAATATTTAGACATTTGTAATGCAAAGAATTCAGCCAAGATCGATCACATTCTCCAATGTAGGAAAATGTAACACCAAATATAGGTCACGACCCAAATCATAAGGATCTCCCTCAAATAGATGAAACATGACGTGTGATCCAAAATATGCCTCATCCACAACCCCATGAACATAGAATGATACACTAAGATGGTGTGAAATCCAAGGAAAAGGTTCACAAGATTGGAAAAGTCCATCAATCAGTGAAACATGAAAAACTAAGTATGTTGTTGCTTCTATAAATTGTACACTGATGTTTTGGATGAAGAAGATGTTGAAAGACATCGCGATAACTTTTGAAGAGCCAGTGGTTATACATTGTGATAATACAAGAACAATGAATATGTCAAAGAATCTTGTTATGCATTCAAAGAATAAACACATTTCAATCAAATATCACTTCTTGAGAGACAAGGTTGTAGAAAAGGAAGTCATATTGGAGTACATCAGTACAAAGGAGAAAATAGAAGATATATTCACAAATCCTTTGTCAAAAGATGCCTTTTAGTATCTCAGAGGTATGCTTGGGTTGAGAACCCATCCTTGTGAGAACTAAATGATGCAAAAATGCATCATTCTGGTAGCTATAAGAGCTATATCAACCACTGGACTTCATGTGCTTTGATCTACTCCTCAGGGGTAGTGATCGTACGAACACAACAAAATACATTTGGGTGATCAAGAACCTGGTTGTTGTATGCATGAAGATTCAAAAAGATACACCTTGAAAATGTGGGATGGTCAGAAAAGATTAATATTTATGATAGCCTTTAGGGTGAAAGCACGATAATCTGTCACAAAGAAAAAAATTTATAAAGAAAAACATTTAAAAAAAAAAAAAGGGGACCTACCTCAAACTTGGTCGAGTTTCTTCTCTCGGCCCCTAAACCGCAATCCTAGCCCCTCAATGTGCAAATGAGGGGCTTGTGGTTGTTTTTGGGGCATTAAAAATGCACAGTAGACTCGGTCGAGTCTAACACGACCGAGTACTACTCAACCCAGTCTACTGGGCCACGTAAGGGCCACTTAGTGCCGCGTGGCACCCATGTAAACTTGGCCGTGTTAGACTGGGCCAAGTCTGACTGGGCTGAGTCCAATTGGGCCAAGTAGGCAAAATTAGCCTAAAGGGCGACAAATTATTGTGCTTTCACCCTTTACTAATGATTTCAGAGGGGGAGAGATACAAATGAAAAATCCCTAGTGTTTTAGGGGGAGTTGTGAAGAGGATATTGAGAAGATTGTATTAAGGACACTCTTGGGTTGACAAATTTTCACATATATGTTTCCATCAATGCCAAAGGGGGATATTGTTCAAATTTTTCTATTAAATGTGTTGAAATTCATTTTTTTTCATTGATGTCAACCTATGTTTGAGTTGGTTTCATCAGAAGTCTTAGACAGAAAGGTTATCACTGGTACATGCAAGATGACAAAAGTGTATAGATTTTTAGAGCATGCGAGCATGTAGATGTATACAAGGATGAGAAGAGATCTTATATCTAATGTCTCTTGGCTTGATATTACTATTGTCATATGTTATAGTTGTTTTGGTTAAGAATGGTTACAAAATAGTGACAGTGGATTGTGACAAAGTTGGTCTCTGAGTTTTAGAGATACTTGGATGTGAGCACAAGTTATGAATTGTGAGCTTAAGGCATGGTAGAAGACATGTTGGAGAAGGTTACTTTTTATTATTGGGTCACCGTGTTGTTGGTGACATTAGCTGAGGCATGTGATCTGCAAAGATCTATTTATGGCCGACTTCAGGGACATAATGTGTTTAAAGGATGGCGAGCATGGATTACAAATCTTGTAGTATAATTATTGAGTTGTAATTGATTTTTACTTGTTTAGGTACTGTATGTATCTTAGCAAGGGTCTATGTAATTATTTATGCATTGGGGAAGTCCTTAATGGCCAACCTAATTGCTTGTTGTAACTTGTATATAGGAGACTTGTTTCCTGATAAGGTAGTGTCGAAGTATGATGTGGAAGTTGTGACCTTGTGCTTGTGAAGTCTGTTGGATGTAGAGAAGAGATAGTGTTTGTATACTTATATATCTGTACTATGGATAGTGATTCCTGAAGGTGGATTTAACCTTCTCATTTGGGCAATGAGCCTTTTATTTCTCTTGTCTCCTAACAGGGCTTGTCCCTTAATAGGGGCTTTGTATTGTATGTAATAATCAGCTCCTAACACGGCTAAATCTCCTAAAAAAGATAGAATACTTTTAGTACATTATTTTTAGGTGCTAATTCCCACTGAGGTTTTTCCCTTAATAGGGTTTCCTCAACAACAATTGCTTGTGTTATGGTATTTCTTTTGATGTGTTCAAATTTGCATTGAGTTATTGGTTTATAAAGTTTAAATTTTAATTATTTGTCACACAACTGATTCACCCCCCCTCTCAGTTGTGTTGGTGAACTATTATTGCTAACAAGTTTGATATGATCCCATGCAATTCTAGGATTTCTTAAGGTGACCTAAAATTAGGATGTCTTAAGGGGATGTAAAAGATTATTATATGTTTTTTATAAAGTAAAAAAGGTTTTACAGGGTGCCCGAAACCCAGAACATAGAGAAAGATCGAAAAGAAATCCCAAACTGAAAGGAAAAAGCCAATAAAATGAAATAGGTCAACACAGGGTCATAGAACCATGGCTTTGAAGGGGCCTTGAAACTCTATATACTCAATGCTGCAAAAGAATTTCTATTATAAACCAACAGCCCAGAGACATTAATCAAAAAACAACTAAGAAAGATGAAGCACTAAAACCCTAGTTTCCCAAATAACAAGCCAAAGCCTTACATCTTACTGGAGTTTAAAACTTCCCAACAATAGACCATGGTTTTGACATGCAACCCAGAACCAACGAGATGGAATTTTGGATGGCATCCCATGCCCCAGCAAGAACACTGGGAAGAAAAATCCAATCGCTCATAACCAAAACCACGTAACTAGAAGAAGAGGCTTTCCTACTGCAGGTCCCAAAGGCTCCAATAAGAATCCAATCCACCTCAATAGGAGCAGAACCCATCTCAATAGGGAAATCAGAGAGAATAAGACACTACGAAGAAATAGGCCAACCTCTCCCCCACCCCAAAATCAAGCACCCAAGTGCAGGTAACATCTCCACAGAACTGCTTCCAGCCTCTTCCACAAGGTAGACCTCCACCTCAAAAGGAGATGCCTTCACCTCCATAAGTAAAGTAGCAGAGAGAAGAAGTAAAAGGAGATAAACCAAAGCATAGATAGAGAGAGACCTCTCCACCTCCATAGAAGAGGTCAGGGGAAGGAGAGTGGAGCCACCATCCATAGCCACGTTAGATATAACTAGAATATTATAGGCTCCAAAATAGGGGACCAACAACCCCATAGTAGCAATAGAGCATTCTGAAAATTAAACCTCAAAATAGAAGGAATGCCTCCAAGTAAAAAAAGATGGAGGATAGGGATAATAAACCCCATTGCTTAAGAGATCTCCAACATGAGCACACAAAGAAGCCAAACATAGGCCCCTGCGCAAAAGACAAACCCACCTAAGGGTAGAAGAGCCCAGGTTGCAGAGAGCGCTCCCCACCCAGCTAAAACCCTCAGCAACACCCAAAACATAGACATTTCAGTGCTCCACACCAAAAAAGAGCTCTAAATTAGCGAACATCACAATGAAAGGGTTGGACCCATTAAAATGATCATTAGCTTCAAGAAGCACTTTGCTCCCACCTTCATCACTCTCATCCACAAAGGATGTCGATAAAATAGCCAACAACACACCAGAGGCATTACTGAGGGCACCAGAAAACCAACCTCCTTCCTTCCATGAGCCAAGGAAGCTCTCATAGCCAAAAGAGCAGAAACTTTCCTCCCAAAGAGCAAAAGAGACTACATCAGAAATGCCCACCACAAATGGCTGGCTAAAGAGAGGCTTCTGATGGTGAAATGAGCCATCCCCAGACTTCCCCAACACTTCCAAGCAGGCGTAGGAGGGGTCCAAGGGGGTGGATCACTAGTATCTCCATCACAGTCGTCTCCATCCTTCACAGAACCAGAAACCCTAACTCCTGCTTCCACTCTCGTCACTTCCAAATTTATCCAAGATTATTATATGTTAAGCCTATTTAAAAAATAAATAAGTTATATATGAAGTTATCACAAATTCAAAAAGTACACATATATACTTGTATTTACTTATTCCATTGTACCACCCGCACCATCTATTTTTAGCAATCCATCTATAATAGGATTAGGACATGTTAAGGTGATGTAAAAATGAAATAAATTATATATGAAGTTATCAAAAATTCTAGAATTATATATATATCCTTACATGTATTTACTTGTTCCATTGTACCATCTACATCCTCTCTTTTTTGTAGTGCATCTATAATTGTCTCATTTTCTTCCATAGAAATTGACCACAACCCTTTATTAGCCGGTCTCCCATGATATCTAGATAGATTTATGTTTTTTCCAAAACCAAATGTGAGTAGAGTATAATTTTCTTATGTGTTTCCTAGTCTTCAAAGGCAGGCAAATCATTCTTCCTTGTTAGGTATTTTCGTAGCCTTGTGCCAACAACCACCACCAATCTTGTAGGATAATTATAGCCATCATCATCTTCTCTAGGTTGTACTAACTTATGTTTGGTCTCAACACATCTAGCCAACCAATACTTTGTTTCCTCTTAATTTTTCTTAGGTGAAACACTTTTACCAATACTTAAATTCAAATATAAAGTGATATATAAAATACAATTACCTTCTTGTACAAGATTTGAAACATGATCATAGTCCTCTGATGCAAATATTTGATCATTATCTTCAAGTATTTTTTAACATTTCTTATATGTCTGAGCAGGTGTCAGTGATGTTTTCTTCCACTCTTCATCCCATTCTTTATTCTCGCAAGAATCCCAATCACCTAAAATACAAAATTGACAAAAAAAAATGCAAGCTCTCTTATCCACAATGTCCATGTCTTTGCATCTAAACTTTGAAATGAATGCCATGATGTTGATCCACTAATTGTCTCACAATCAAGCCTAGGTGGAATGTCATTTTATTCAATTAACGAAAAGAATTGTTTAATTGTAGAG
Organism: Thuja plicata; assembly: GCA_018584345.1. NCBI lineage: Eukaryota > Viridiplantae > Streptophyta > Pinopsida > Cupressales > Cupressaceae > Thuja > Thuja plicata. Next base: position 615,954 of record MU227522.1, read on the forward strand.
TTCTCATTCAAGATCCTACAGATAATTTTTAATTGCACCAATCCACAATAGCATGTGCATCTTTAAATTTAGTTGCATCCTTAAATTTTAATTTCTCTCTAGGAAAAATTCTTTTGACACATGGAGCATCTCCATCATATTCTCCTTTACCACGTCCATCTTAAAAAAAACTCCACATATGTGGTATATTGGTTTCCTTGTGAGCCCTAATAAGCCAATAATACATTCAAGAATTCTTGAGTTGTCCCATACAATTATCTTACCAGATGAAATGTTCTCTAATCTCGATTTCTCATTCTCAAAAATTAATACAAAATTTGTCAAAAAAATACTAAAATAAATTTGATGAGTGCATCCGATTATTACTCAAATAGAAATCATACTCCCTTCTATCACCCTCTGTACTATCATTTGTGGTGCAGGAGCACCCTTGAGATGCCAGCAAGTTTGGTGGTCTCTTGTCATTTTGGGTGTGCTAGTGTGTGTAAGACCCTCTTGTAGGGCAATGTAAATACATAAGGTCATGTTGACCAAGAGTTTTTTAGTTAGATTTCATTTTTTATGCTTCTGTTTGGTTAAATAGCTCTTTTTTGGCTCTTGATTAGTGGACTATACTTGATGATGTCATCAAAGGGAAGAGTGATGTCATGGTGGTTCTTAGGGTCCTTGGATACCCTAGGTGGTCTAGCTAAGGTTAGATAAGTTAGATTGGTGGAGAAACACTTAAAAAGTGTAAGTT
>MU227522.1:620718-637261 GCA_018584345.1 Thuja plicata
GAAAACTAAATTCAAATGGACTCTAGAGGCTGGTAGAGGTTTTGAAGTATTGAAGAAAAGAGTGGCAACACAACCTATTTTGGTTTTGCCTAATTTTGACAAGTTGTTTACCCTTGAATGTGATGCATGTGGTGTAGTTGTTGGGGCAGTATTGAATCAAGAGAGTAGGCCAGTGGCCTTTTACAGTGATAATTTGAATGAGGCAAAGAAGAGGTACTCTTCTTATGATCTAGAGTTATATGCATTGGTGCAAGCTTTGAGGAAATGGAGGCACTATTTGTTGCCCAAGGAATTTGTAGTTTATACTGACAATAAAGCTTTGAGTTTTATCAATTCTCAGGAGAAGTTGAGAAAAAAAAAACCTTAAATGGATGGAATATTTGCAGGCCTATACCTTTACTATCAAACATAAGAAAGGGTAGTTTAATAAAGTGCCTGATGCTTTGAGTAGGAGACTCTTGACAATCCAAGAAGTGCAGCTGCAAAGTATAGGCATAGAAAGTTTCAAGGAGCTTTATGAAGGTGATGAGGACTTCTCAGAAGCATACAAGGTATGTAAAGACTTCAAGAACCATTTCCATAGTCAATTTGCATACTATACAATTTAGAATGATCTCTTGTTTAGATAAGGGCAGCTATGTGTTCCCAAGGGATCTATGAGGGAGAATGTTATTCAAGAAAAGCACAATGGCAACGTAAGTGGGCATTTTGGCCTAAATAAGACATTAGAATTAGTGCAAAGGTTCTATTATTGGCCTAGGATGTAGAAGGACATCAGGAAGTATGTGGAGAAATGTTTGGTTTGCCAAAAAGCCAAGGGTATATCATCTAATGTAGGTTTGTACCAGCCTTTGCCCATTCCTAATAGGCCTTGGGAATGTATCAGTATGGATTTTATTGTTGGGCTGCCTAGAACTAAGTCTAGTTTGGACAGTATATTTGTGGTGGTAGATAGGTTTAGCAAGATGAGTCATTTCATTGCTTGAAAAACCACCCATGATGCCACTCATATTGCTCATTTGTTCTTTAAAGAAGTGGTAAGGATTCATGGTTTAGCCATCAACATAGTATCTAACAGAGATGTAAAATTTATGGGTCATTTTTGGAAGACCTTGTGGTCAAGGTTGGGAACCAATCTGTCATTTGGGTCAGCCTACCATCCTGAAATAGATGGTCAGACTGAAGTGATCAATAGAGTGCTAGGAAATCTCCTTAGGTTCTTGACAAAGGAGTATGGAGTGATTTGGGATCAAATGTTACCACAGGCTGAATATGCCTACAATGATAGTGCAAATAGAAAAATAGGCAAAAGCCCTTTTGAAATAGTCTATGGGCTGCACCCTAGAGGTGTGTTGGAGTTGAGAAACTTGGAGAATGCAGAAGGAAGGAGTGCATATGCAGATGATTTTTCTCATTCCATGAAGGAAGTTCATGAGCAAGTTAAGAAGCAGCTCCAAGAGGCTACACAAAAGTTGAAAGCTAGAGTTGATGAAGGAAGAAGAGATCTTCAGTATGCTATGGGTGACCTTGTGATGGTTCATCTCAACAAGTCCAAATTGTAGAAGGGATTCCCAACCAAGTTGCAGATGAGGAGGATTTGTCCTTGCAAGATTCTTGCAAAGTATGGGAAAAATGCCTATAAACTTGACTTGCCAACAGATTTGGCAATCTCTCCTATTTTCAATGTGCAGGATTTAGTCCCCTATAAGGGACCTACACTAGTAGTTACTGAATTACAGTCAAATGGTAAGGACATAACAGTAGATGTTCAGATTACCGCTACACCAACACCAAGGGCAGTGAAGATTTTAGACTCTCGGGTGAAGAAAAAGACTAGAAAGGGCACTTATATGGAACATCTCATTCAGTGGGTAGGCATGTTAGAGGCTGAGGCTACTTGGGTGGCTGAGAATGAATTTAAGAGGTAGGGAATTGATCCTAAGCTCCTGTCCCCAAAGGTGACATCAGTTCTTAACCTTGGTAGTATGGTGCAGGAGCACCATTGAGATGCCAGCAAGTTTGGTGGTCTCTTGTCATTTTGGGTGTGCTAGTATGTGTAAGACCCTCTTTTAGGGCAATGTAAATACATAAGGTCATGTTGACCAAGAGTGTTTTAGTTAGATTTCATTTTTTATGCTTCTGTTTGGTTAAATAGCTCTTTTTGGCTCTTGATTAGTGGACTGTACTTGATGATGTCATCAAAGGGAAGAGTGATTTCATGGTGGTTCTTAGGGTCCTTGGATACCATATGTGGTCTATCTAAGGTTAGATAAGTTATATTGGTGGAGAAAAACTTAAAAAGTGTAAGTTGCAAATAAGATGTAAAATTATGCTGTGCAACATTAGCAACTTTTAAAAGTTGCTGACAACATTTTGTTGTCTAGAGGGTTTCAATGTTCTAATGGTTTTTGAACCCATCCAAGAGGTGGAACATGTGTGCCAAGCATATATAAGGTGGAAAAACCCTAACTTGTAGGGGGGAATTTTTTTTGTACGGATTTGAACTTTGGAGCCAAGAGCTTTTATGAGAGAACGACAGTATTGAAGCATTTTTGGATTTTCCTTATATTGAATGGATTAGATTAGGGACTGTGACTATTGGATACCATTTTTGTGCATTTTACAGAGATTTTTCAATAGTTATTTTGATTTGTAGTTGTTTTTGCTTTGTAGTTTGTAAATTCTTTTTGTTCTGGACTGTTTGCTATCCAGTTTTGACCAAGGAGCAAAGAGGTGGACCTAACTCCACCTCCCACCATTAGTTTTGTATGGCCACCTAGGAATGGATACTAGGTCCATGGAGCTTCAGGAATATGGAAGGAGGAGCTCTGGAAAGGCTTGCAAGTATTTTTAAGAACTTTCCCTAGGCGAGCTTGATGAAGAGCCCGGTTAGGAAGAGCAAGTGATAGTTAGTTTAAAATTGTAGGGGGTTGTTTTCATGAGCCAAAAGGGCCATGAATGTATTTAGTGATTCTATTTAGGTACTCATCAAGGTGGAGGAGCTCCCAAGACATTAACTTGTCAAGTTTTGAAGCCAAAGTCTTCAAACTGGTCCAAAACCAAGAAAGAAGCCATTTTCAAGAAGTAGGGTGTACGGATAGTACTGGACCCTAAGACCTAGAAAATCCTTGTGGTTTTTTGCTTTACTTGAAGATTGTACAAATATATTTGGGGTTCCTTTGAATTTTTTGCACTAAAAAAGTGTTGTCCTACAATTTAGGAGGCCTAATTGGTGGAAAAAGGCTACAAGTCCTTAAAGATAGGAAGTTGGAACTTGATGGAGAAGTGGCTCAACTTGGTGTCTTACCCATGTTGCAATCCAATATTGTATTAAAATAAATCCCTTGACCTCCTACAACTCCATTTCATGGTTAGGACTTGGAAGGGATAGATTTGAGAAGCTCTTGTAGAACACAAGAATGGTGACCTTAACAAGATAGGAAGAATTCTTGGTTGGAGGGAAGGATTGAATCTTTCAAGTGAGAAAGGGTGGATTGAGGAAGCCCTAGAGGTCCTAGTAAGAGGCCTAAGAAGAGTTTCAAGAAAACTCAGAAGGTAATCAAGGAGGCTCCCTATCAATTTGCATATCTATAAATAATTTTAACAAATATGGCCACTTAAATTGAATTGTAGTATTGATCTTGAGTTTCCTCTTGTGGACAAAGAGTATAGTTTTCTGCAAAGTCAACCATTGATAGTATAGCACCAATTTGAAATGCATTTATACATGTGTGAAATTTACCATAAAGTCATCTAGCATATTGAGAGTGTATCACATATTTTGGAACGATCTTACTCTTGAATTCTAAAATGAATGCATGTACAGTAACCTTTTTTTGTGATTAATTTGCATTGCTCTCCAATTTTTCCAGATTTTAAATGATACTCAACATTTTTTAAATCTTTTAACATACACTAATTGGTGTCCAAAATTATTTTCACTACTTTAAAGCATAGATTGTCCTAATAATGAAATTTTTTGGCAACTAGTGCATTATCCAGAAATACATAAACTTAAAAAAATTAATTTCCTATTTGATCTTTCACAAAACAAATCTTCTACAAACTCCTTGATTCTTTCAAGTGGTATATTAGTACCATAATCCTCCATAATCATGTTAGCATGGAAAGTACAATGTATAAATTGAAAAACATCATAGTGATAATGAAACTGAACATGTGTTTTACAACAAGATATTCATTTCTTATTGATTTTCACCTACCAAGGTTTACATTTTTCAAATGATCTTTGACTAAGGGTGAGTTTTCCATGTAACACAACCTCATCTAAAAAAATTCTATAAAATTTCATTTAGGTTGTGTCTAATAGGTGTTTTGGATGAGGATCATGAATTTTACAGCTCACTCTTAATTTCAAAACGTCTCTCACATTGGATGAAACCCTTGCATTATCATGCCAATATTTTTCAACCAAGGATTTGATTTTAGGATTCAATTTCATGTTAGATCATGGGAGTCTACCACTAAAACTCCAACATTGGTTTATTGGATCATTTTCGATACTTGATCTTATTTTCATTTCTCTTACCAATGTTTTAGGATGTGTGTTTAAAGTTCCACTAATGTTTTTACCCTTCTTTTATCCAAAGTATTTTTATTGACTATAACAATTGTTATAACTCACCGTGTTGCATTCCTATCTTTTGATCGACTCATTTTTCCAAAACATTAAATAACACTATCAATAGTAGTTATATCATGTTTAACTAATGCATCTTTCGTATTTTGTTTCACTTTAATGCCTAAATTTTTCATTACTTTTCTCATTTTGACATTCTCATCAATTGAATCACAAGTTGACATAAAAATGCTAACTTTTTGGATAGAAAAATTAGGTGTATAGTTGTTTACCATACTTTCTTATTTTCCTACAAGTTATCTTACCATAAAGACCATCCAAAACATTATTTTCAATATCCAAAAAATAATTTTCATTATCAACATCATTAGAATTCTTGCTTGCACCTTGTTGAAAAGGATTCTCATTTTTATTTAGGGAAGGATTTTCCTTTTCCTCTTCAACGACATAAGGATTTTCATTTTCAACAACATAAGAATTTTCAATTTGAACAATAAGAGGATTTTGTATTTCAAAAACACTAGGGGGATTTTCATTTTCATGATCGAGCTAAGTTGAAAAACTATGTTAGGCATTGAATCAATTTCATCTCTAGCATATGCTTGTAATAAATATGCATAAAGGGTATCATCTATAACCATAGTTTCAGTATCATTCAAATGTGGATTTGAAGATGTGCATGGAACATTGTTCATTGTCAAATTTTCTACATCAGTAAAATGTGAATTCAAAGATGTACTTGCATTCACCTCTTTGACATTTTCATCTTCTACATCCATCGTATCCCCCATGGTATCTATATTGTTTATCTCTTCAATTGTTGTGGATCTTGAATCTTCACTACTATTCATCTGGCATCCTCTTTGAGCTTTAACCTCTTTCTCTTTCTCTACTTTTCTATCTCTTTGAGCTTTAGCCTCTTTCTCTTTCTCTACTTGGATTTCCTCAGGGTCATAACCCTCCTTTCTTTGGACTCTTCTGATATTTTTCAGATCCCATGATTGATAATTGAAATCAATCGTAAGAATGTCTGCAATGGTTGAGACCTTGAAAAATGCTCCAAGATGCTCCCAATTATTGATTCCTTCAAATATAGAATATAATATTGCATATTTTTTACTAAAAATATCAAAAATTTGTAGAATCCATCATTGTCGGTCGTACTCGAAGTACAATTACTGATGTAGTAAAAAATATCAGTAAATTAAAAAAAATAGTCAAAAATGAAACAGGACCCCATTATGAAATGGGGTAATGTTTCATTTTTTGGAACTTTACCCCATCTGAAATGGGACCATGTTCCATTTTAATCAAATTTCCAACATTTAAAAAAGGAATGGGGTCATATTTCAAGCGGGACTTCGTTTGATAAAATTAGAAAATTCCTCATCAAAATTGCTTTGGGTTTATCTTTGGGAAATGTTTGGTCAATAGACCCTTAGTTTTGGATCTGGTTTGACCTAAATGTTGGAGTCCACATCAATCTATAGACAAAAAACTCACTTTGGCCACAAATCAAACTAGATTTTCTGTTGAATTTTTTGACAAATCAAAAACCCATTATAGATCAGACAAAACAGATTCTGAATATGTATTTTTTTTTAAATTTAATTATTTTTCTATTTTTCAATACATTTATGTTGAAATAGGTTTACAAACAAGAGAATACAAGCTTTCTTGTTATTTTAATAACTTTATAACTTGAAAGTTTCTTGAAAAACAAATTATATGACATCAAACTAGAGATAATTCTGCACACTTTTTAAAAAAATTACTAAATGATATGTTTAGGTCAAATTATGTTTTCCATACATGAGAGGTTTTAAAAACAATAATTCTGCCCAATAAAAAATTAATAAAAAAATATATTCAATAAAAATATATTAAAAAATATTGTCATCAATCTTAACTATGTTACATACCATTCCCCAAAAGGATTGAGAGAAATAGTTTCACTTCAATCAAATTATGCTTGTCATACATAGACATAATATGGTCTTGAAAAAAGTGAATTTTAAAATGTGGGTTTTAGAAATCCCTATTAAAACTGGAAATTTATCATCTAAGTATTCAAATAAATTACATTTTTGGAAATTATATTTCAATTCTTATAATTTTGTATCATTGACATTTTTAAATATTCAATCTCTAAGTGCTTCAAATATTCAAGTCAAATAGGATGAATTTGAAAAAACTGGAAAAATAGTTCCACACTTTTTGGCCAAAAAGTGGACTCAAATTCTTGCTAGCACCCTTATGCTTGTGAACATATATAGGTTGAATTTGAAAATTTTGATGACATCCCTTCGCTGCATGCATAGACATATACTAGGAATCTCGATCGTATTAGGAGTTGTAGACTTGAGGTAATAAAGAATTCTATTTTAAAGTTCAATTAGAGTTCAATGTATATTGATTTTGACTTTAATTTTTTGATTCTAAATTATATAATTTAAATAATCTCAATTTTGATTTTAATTTTTCTTGTTCAAGATCCTTCAGATCCAAAGAGTGCTAGAAAGAGGCTTAATTTTGATGATTCATCGGTAGTTTAGGATGTCACAGAGACATATTTTCTTGCGGACATTTTCAATTTCATACATTGATATTTCACATGTATATTTTGTAGAGATTTCAAGATGACATATGCCACATTTTGTAAAACTTTGTTTGAGTTGGCATTTATGTCATATTTGTATATGAATGTACATACTTATTTTAAAATTTGATATATAGAAGTTGACATTCAATATAATTTGTTCCTCATGTGCACTAAATGTATTAATCATGTTTATAGAATCTAAATTTATTTTCAATTTTGAGTGCCATTTTTATTATGTTTCAATAATACTTGATGTTTTTCTATCATATATTTTTCTATGGGATGTATTTTATTAATATTAACTATCTTGGAATGATTATTTGACATATGTCTATTATTATGAATATGCGGTATGAACTCTATTTCATGTGTTTGGATTGTTTTGGGTCTATGGTTTCATCGGTATGATATTTTTAATTTAAGGAATAAACAACAAGGATTTAAATTAGCATATCCTTCAACCTCAACATTTTCATGAAGACTAGTATATTCCTCTACACTTGTACATGCACTTGAAAATTTTGCTTCATCCTCATTCTATTCATCGTGGGGGTGAATTGCTAGTTCCCACACATTTGGTTGGGCAGGTATACCCTACGAATGGTCCCTTTTATCCTCCCAATTAATCAAAAAAATTAAGGCCATACCCTAGAAGTAATGTCCCTTAAGCTCCCTAAGTGCATAAAATTATCAAATATTTATGAACTATTTCTCACAATTATGACACTTGCAAGTGAACCATGTTATAACATTTTTTTTAAATGTAGAAGCATAGACAAAGAACAAGAATTTCTAGTTTGATAGAATGCCTTCAAAGATGACATCTCATTGATACACAAAAATGAATTTGTTGAATTTTTTTTAGAACTTTAAAGCATAAGTAAGTGGTGGGCACAAAGTTGATTCTACATTTTGTCACAATATTTTTGAGGGTATGCACAAGAATGATAGTTTTAGAGTAGGGTATGAAATTCATCAACGTGTGCCACTGAGGGATTTTTGTTAGATATGGTAGTTGGAAATGCTCCCACCATACCTAATATGTCCTATAGAATGTGCCAAAAAAGTCCCTTCTCAAGGAATGAAATGAAATGAATTCATAATCTCCATGAAACTGATTAATTAATGAGGGTCTCACAAACATCCTAGCATGCCCATGGTAGTTGTGTTAATTTTTTTTTTTGTGAATGTAAACCATCCAAGAATACAATAGAAGCTATGTGCAAGAATATGCAAATTTGAAGAATCTAGTGTGGAAAACTGAATACAACATGGTATCTCTAGGTTGGGAAAAAGAATTATTTATTTTCCACTATAGATGAAAGTTAATAGATGCATTGGTTTTTAAGCGCAAATTGATAAAAATAATTTAGAGTTTCTAAGAACCTACAAATATGTTCAGATATTTATGTCAAGGACAATATTTTTATGGAGATCACAACTATGTCAAATTAAATGAGTCACTCAAAGACTTAGGTTTTATTTTGATACCTCAAAGTCTACATAGAATACTGAAATGTTTAGATCATTCTGTGAAAGATTTGAAATTCTTCATTTGGGGTGATTGGTAAAATAAAAATCTATATCACCGAGCTTCTGAGTGATCACACAGAACATGACTAATGTCTTCTTATTTATAAATATTTTGGTGATGTTTTTATCCATTATATTCTTGAATTTATTAGTTTGATCCTCCATATGTTTTCATCTTCAACCGGTATCCAAAGTGTTATGAAGTATTTATCTAGTTACCACTTAGAAGAAAGGATACTTTCCAGAGGGTTATACCATGAGGAGTGATGTATATTGTTTTGAAGTGGTGATGCTAGAGCTTTTTATATTACTTCAAGATCATGGTCAGAATAATCTTTGAGGACCTTCAAGTGTGATTATCGATTAATCATGTAGGTGGAGTTTCAACTAGTCATTTAAAACTATTAATGAGATAGCATATGTCTATCATTGCATTATAAAGTAAGAAAATGAATGGACCCATGTAGAGAAAATTAAGAACAATCATATCATCTTCATTGATGAGATTAATTTTCTAACTCCAAAACAAAAGAAAACAAAAGGCAGAACAAAGTTGATGCTGAAATAGAGAGATGTGATGAAAGATCAAGTTTGGTTATCAATTGTCGTGTTGTGTATAGTGTTGCAAAGGACATACACATTAAGAGTATCTACTACCATGAAACCTAATGATTATTATACAAAGAGGGATATCCGTTTCATTTGGAATATTATTTCAAAAATTTTACAAATATTCAGGTGGATTAGACATTCTTCGAGACCAATTTGTTCATCATTGCAAGAAGACACATTGTCAACTCAACAAGGCTGGAATCTTATTTTCTCTTTGATGTTATGGGATTGAAATTCCTTTTTTGTAAAAGTGACTTATGTTACCCATTGTAGTTAAAGTCACCTTTGGGATTTATCATTGTAAAAGTTAGGTAAATCCTAAATTACTTTTAAAAAGTTAGTTATTCTAAATAGTCACTTTGGTAGTTATAGTAAGTGTTTACTTAAGTAGTTATCCTATGTAGCTACAACAAGTAGTTATCCTAGGTGGTTATGCTAAGTGTTTATGGGCTATTTATTCATTGATCCTATAAATACAAGCTCATTTATAAATTTTCAAGATGGGGGAGGACTTCTTACAGAGGGGAAACTATGGAGAAATATCTGAGGAGACTTTCAGGCTTTACACTATGTACAAAAGTGTTTTTGATCTTTTATATTTTCAAAAAGATAATGAAGAACACATCTAGTAATATGTCTTGAATGTATTCATGAGTTGTTATTACTGAATATTTTTATGTTAATATAGTAATCTCTTTATGTAATGGTATAATCCAATTGTCTTTCTAATTTACCTAATTGATTTGACAAAATACATTCATTTCTTGGTATCTTGATGTGAATGTGTTGGAATATTTTTGTATGTCAAGGCTTGTAATCCTTATTTTGTCATCATTGCATTTTGTGCTTAAATCCCCTTTGTAATTACTATCCATTATGGATCTCAAATTGTATTTGTATGTCTACTATTAGGGTTTGTGTTATCTATTTCATTTAGTTTTGTCTTGTCTCCTTTATGTACTTTCAGGGAAAAAGTACACAAAAAAAAAAAAATACCCATGTTATATGGGGGAGATGCCCCTCTCAAACACAGAGGAAGATTTCAATCCGATTGGAATCTCTCCAACTATTGGCACGGTTGTCACTGCTCGCAGGAAAAACAAGTTCAAGTTTGAAGAAACATTCACATTGACAAATCTGTTTACCAACAAATGGATATATTCAAGAGAATCTGTTCAAGCAACGTAAGGGTAAACCTTCCATTTACTAAAAACAAGAAGTTAATGATAATTTTATTATAAGTTTTTATGTTGACAATTTGTTGTATAAGATAGGAGTTCTAAGATGAAGAATGAGTGAAAATTTATATGATAAATGAATTTGGGATGAAAGATCTAGGTCTCATAAATATTATCTAGAAATGTTGGATTGTCAAAAGAGAAAATTTTCACTTTTGAAACAGAGCATGTAAAGGATATGTTAAATAAATTTGATATGGTTAATTGTAAGCCATCCTCAACTCCAAGTGTTCATTAAGTTATGTTATGTAGAAATGACGGTTCCGAAATAGTGGGCAAAACAACTTATGGAAGTATTGTTGTGAGTTTTATATTTTTAACCAACACAGGGTCTACTATTACATATTAAATTACTCTTATTTCAAGGTACATGATGGATCCATAAAAAATACACAAAAAGACAACCAAGAGAATTTTGAGGTACATGAAAGACTAGATCCTAATTTTGGTATTTATTACTACTCTTTTAAAAGACTCAATCTTGTTGGCTTTAGTTATTCAGATTTGGGAGGTAGTTTGGATGATTGGAAGTCTTCATTTAATTTTTTTTTCTCTTTTTATTTTGGTTTATGTCCTTGGATCCCAATAAGGAAAATCATTGTTGTCCTCTCATTCATAGAAGTAGAGTATTTTGTAGTCACCTCAGCGAGTACACAAGCTCTTTCTCCTAGAAAAGTATTAGAAGAAATTGAAGAGAAGAAAATATAGCCTAGTGTGAGACCTCTAAGCATCAAGGGGGTATGTTGACAACTGATGTTGAAGTTTGACTCTCACATGAAAATCCCAAGCTACTTCATTCAATACCCTAGAAATATTCCACTTTGTCATGCAAAGATCAGATGTTTAAATAGTTAGTTTTCTTGATAATTTGAATAAACTAAATTTACATGTTTTATCCTATAATGGGACAGTGTATTGTTAGAATGTAATAAAAAATGAATGCAATGAATTTAGTTTTTAGTTTAAAAGAACAATAATGTAGTTTTTGATTTTGTTATTGTTTTTATATTCCTTCAGTTGTCACATTTTTAATGTGAACGCTTGATCTTTCCTAATAAATACAACCACTCTCTATCTACAAATAACATTAGCTATCTTTACTCAAGATCAATTACAAACACAATCAATACTATCAACCTTCTTCAGACAACATGCACCCAACAAATCACTATCAATTTAGAAACATGGCTCAAAGATCCCACAGAATTACACCATTAACCTTGGCTTAATGAAACATAATAATCTTGATCAAACAATGTGTCCTACAAACAATTTTGAAATTGCAAGCCCTAGATTTCACTGGCTAAGATACCAATTTGAAAAAGTTAAAAAAAATGCATGAACACAAATTCGGAAACACACACTATACAAATACATAATTCCCAAATCTAGAGCATTCATAAATCAATTGATTGATAATAATTCAAATTGTTACATGGTGCCTCAGTATATAGAGATATTTTCACGTACGTAGAATCTTCTATGGAATGCACTTACACCAGTAGAGCGCTTACGAAACTGTTACATGAAATATCCTATATTTTTTAAATCTAACTAGCTTAGAAACTGCAATATTAATGCACCATGGTAGGGAGAAATTAACACTCCATCATAAATTTGATTTTTTTCACTTTTAATTTAGTTGAGCATGCATATTCGACGTGTGAAATTTATAGACACCTCTGTGAAAATTCCTATTGCAGTCACTGTATTAATCTCCTATCTCATAAAGATTATTTAACTCCTAAAAATAAATTTACGACTGAATATCAAAAAATAACACAACTGCAACTTCACTAAAATATGGAAAGAAATAAGCAACACAAGGACACTATTTTTGGACAATCGTCCCTGGAAAAAAACCCCTAAGGGAAAACCAGTTCTACAGATGGAAAATATATTAATCTTCAGCAATATAAGAGTTACAAAAGAATTCCTTGCCTCTTACTGGCAGAACTCCGACAAACTCCTAATATCTCCCGCTATTATCCTCCACTGCTATACCAATGCTATCATTGTGCCTCTTGCTAAGACTGCAAGACTATTTTCTATCACTGCAAATTCTTCTCAAATCTCGTTATTTCCAAATGACCCAATGACCCCTTTTTATACTACTCCTATTGGAAAACCAACGGCCAAGATTGATTCTCAATCAACGGTTGAGATTAAGACAACTCAATAACCACTAACAAACTTGGTTATGAGGTGTCACCTAAAATGAGCCAATATTAAATAATAATGTTTTTTATCCTAACAATATTTGTTTGACAAAAACAACCATTTTCTAATTCTAGGCTAGGACGAACAGCTGTCCAAAACTACCCATAACTAATGCTATTATTTCTGGGTAAGGATGAACAGCTGTCCAAGCTATCCATAATTAACACTCCCTCTTAGTGAGGAAGTTGTTCTGCACAACACCCATCTTATCTCCGAAGAAGATGAATTTTGCCTTCCCCAATGCCTTTGTCAGAATGTCTGCTACCTGCTCCTCTATAGGTATGTACTGTAGCTAAATAATTCCCCTCTGTACATAATCTTTGATGAAGTGATACCTGATATCTATATGTTTAGACCTATCATGAAACATCGAATTCTCAGAAAACTTGATGCAACTCTGATTATCAAAATGTATCACAATAGTCTCAACCTTTTGACCAAACAAAGCCACTAGCAACTTCTGAAGCCATATAGCTTCACATGTTTCCATGCTAGCTGCTATGTATTCTGCTTCTGATGAACTCAAGGCCACAGATTTTTGCTTCCTACTGAATCAAGAAACAACTCTTGATCCCAAGCTGAAACAACATCCAGAAGTACTCCTTTTGTCTGTTGTACTACCTACCCAATTTACATCAGTATAGCCTATCAACTTGATACCTTCACCTCAAACATATCTGACCCCGTACTCAATTGTACCATGAAGATAACGTAGCACATGCTTAGTCATAGTCCAATGCACTCTCTTTGGATCTACCATGAACTGACTAAGAGAGTTGACTGCAAAGGGTATATCTGGCCTGGTGTTGACCAAATATATGAGCGGACCAATCAGCTGCCTATATAAGGTGGGATCAACATCCTTTTCCTTGGATGCATCTACCTTCCTCCAATTAGTGATCATGGGTGTAGACATGGCTTTGCAATCTTCCATCTCAAATCTCTTCAATATTTCAATGCAATATTTCCCTTGACCAAGGAAAATCTCTCCATCATTCTGCCACACCTCCATACCTAGAAAGTAGTGCATAAGTCCCAAATCCTTCATCTCAAACTCTTCTGTAAGGTCCCTCTTGCAATCCTCTATGAGCCCTAGTGCACCTATAAGAAATAATTCATCCACATATAGAACAAGAATGAGAACCTCACACCCAACCACCAAGTAGTAGAGGTTTGCATCAGCCTCACTCTTCACAAAGCCCATTTCCTGCAAGTATGTATCAATGCACTCATACTACACTCTGGGAGCCCACTTGAGTCCATATAAGGCTTTCTTTAATCTGTACAAGTGGGTCTCTTTGTTGTGTGCTACAAAGTCTTCTAGTTGTTCTATGTATACCTCCTCCTTCTATTCTCCATTAAGGAATATTGTCTTGACATCCATTTGATGGATCTGCCATCCCATCTATGCTGCAAATGAGATTACAGCTTGTATAGAAGTATACCTGGCCACAGGAGAAAATGTCTCCTCATAGTCTATTCCCTCCTTCTGGGAGAACCCCTTGGCCATAAACCTTGCCTTGTATTTCTCGATGCTACCATCTACACCGTGCTTTATCTTGAAGATCCAGCATGATCCAACTACTGATCTATCAGTTGGTCTAGGCACTACCTCCCATTCATCATTCTCCATTATTGAGTTATATTCCTCAACCATAGAATCTTGCCATACCTAATGCTTTGCAGCTTCTTGATAGCTGGAAGGTTCACTATCTACCAATTGGTTGACTAATGCCACATAGTCTATGAACTTGGCTGGTTGTCTCCTCTGTTTTTTACTCTTCCTAGGAGCTCCCACAGACTCTTGAGTATCCCTTTGTGTGTCTTGAACCTCATGGTTCCTGCTGCCAACTATAGAGGATGAAATATCAACCTCCATATCATCTAGATGCATATCCTGCTGCACCAGCTGCTCCATACTCTGTGAATCTTCACCAACTAAGTCTATGCTTGTACTAGTAACTGTACTTGAGATTTTTTGTCCTTGAATTGGACTTGGAGATTTCATTGGCTGCTCACTCTGATCATCTGCTAGCAAATCTCTAGACCTTCTAAACACCATGTCCTCCATGAACTGGACATCACGTCTTACAATAATTCTTCTGGTCCCTGGAATGAACATCCTATATGCCTTTGAAGTTTCACTATACCCAACAAAGTACCCCTTCTCTGTAGTCTGATCTAACTTCGTACGTGTGTCTCCAGGAATAAGACAATATGCCAAACTCCCAAATATCCTGAAGTGACCAACATCTGGCTTCTTCCCAGTGAAAGCCTCCTTTGGTGTCATTTTCCCTAGTACCTTATATGGAACTCTATTCTGAATGTAGACTACTGTACTACATGCTTCTGCCCATAAGTAATGGGGCATGTCCTGGTCATGTAGCATAGCCCTTTCTGCCTCTGATATAGAATGGTTCTTCCTCTCAGCAACTCCATTTTACTAGGGATTGTAAGGAATAGTCCACTCTCTCTTGATTCCTTCTCTGGTACAGAAATCCTAGAATTCATTTCCTTTGTACTCACCTTCATTGTCTGACCTAAGAACCTTTATCTTCCTTCTTGTCGAGTTCTCCACAAGATCCTTGAACTCTTGGAAGCGACTGAAAACATCATCCTTGGTCTTCAACAAGTATATCCAGGTCTTCCTAGAGAAATCATCAATAAAGGTAACATAATAATCATATCCTCTGAGAGACTTTGTCGACATTGGTCCACATACATCTAAATGTACTAGATCAAGAACACTTGCAGATCTAGTGTCACTCCTTGGAAAAGATTCTCTCACAAACTTTCCTGACAGACATCCCTTACATACATCATCATGCTCTGTGCTCACCTCTGGAACACCTATCACTGTCTCACGAAGCAATCTAAGTGCTCCATGATGAATATTTCCCATCCTCCTATGCCATAGCTCTCCAAGATCTCTAGGGTTACTGCTGCCCATGAGTGCCTTAGGAGTATCAAACTGCAACCTATAAAGGTGATCACTCCTAACACCAATAGATACGGGTGATTTCCAATCTTTATGCTTAATCAAAACATGCATCCCTCTAAAGAGAACATTATACCCTTTATCCTAAAGGACAGATATAGAAACCAAATTCATACCTAAGCCTGGCACATGCAAGACATCATGAAGAGGAATTACCTTTCCATTCTCCCTCTGAAATTAAACAATCCCTTTCCCAACTGAGTTGAGCTTGGACAAGTTTCCTATAGAAATCTAGATACTGGTGTTCTCCTCCTTGTAGCTGGAGAAGTATTCTCTAACTCCTGTCATATGAAATGACGCTCCATTGTCTATATACCAAACACTCTATGAGGTTGAGCTAATCATACAAGATATGAGTGTAAACTCATCCTCCCATCTATTAGAGAGCTCCTCTACACTTGCTGAAGCCTCCACCTGATTCTTTCCCTTCTTATCTTTCTTTGTTTGTGGGCAATCGCTGACATAGTGGCCAAACTCATGACAACTAAAGCACTTGACCTTAGATAGGTCCTTCTTCTTCTTTTCACTTTGTGAATTTTCTCCTTTGCTAGATTGCTTCTTTGCTTTCCCCGTTCCCGCTAGGGCAACATTTTCTTGTTCCACCTCACTTTTATGACTCTTGTTGTTGGCTCCATTGACAAGAATTAGTCTAAGCTCCTCTTGAGTGAAATCACTCCATAGTCGATCCCAGCTAGGTAAGGTGTCTCATCCATTAATAACTTGAACAAAGACATCCCACT
>MU227522.1:648267-669101 GCA_018584345.1 Thuja plicata
AAGAGAGGAAGGAGAGGAGGTAGCACTACATCGACACACATAGGGAAGGGGGGAACGAGAGCCGACCACAAAGGGAAGGAGCTAGGAGGGGGAAGGGTGGCAGGGAGGACAAGAGCGAGGAAGGAGGGGAAGGTCAAGGATGGTGGCAGCTATTTAACGTGGCTACAAGAGGTTGCCAAGAAAGTCTTAGGGCCTAACCATCATCCTGATTTAGGTTAACAGGGTGGTAGTTGATTTCTATGGCTTCCTTGAGCTTCCTCTTGAAATAGTTGTCCTCTTGGAAAATATCTGGGAGTTCTCCAAATAGATATGATGTTTTGTGGAGGACAAGTGTTCAGCTAAGACAGATTTTTGGACTCTCTCATGCCTCATGTCAGCACAATGGTCTTTGATTCTAGTGTTGAAAGAGTGGCATGTTTCGCCTATATAGGGAGTACCACAAGAAAAAACTACCTTGTAGACTCCAAAGTCAAGGAAAGAGTCCTTGGAGTCCTTAAGCTGGGGAACATAATTTTTTAACTTAGAGATGGGTTCGAAGGCAATATGAAGACCCTTTCTAGTAAGGATTCTCACAATTTTTTGGGAGATGCAGTCTAGAATTTAGGAAGGGCGGCATGCAAAGGGGTTTGGGTTGGGGAGGGTCTAGAATGGGAGATGGAAAGGTAAAAGGCCTTGGCTTGGTTGAGGGCCTTGGAAATTTTTTTATGAGAATACCCATTTAGCTTGAAGACTTCACGAAGATGGGTAAGCTCTTGGTTTAAGTTTTCATTATCACAAATTTTATGGGCTCTCAGGGCTACGGTGTTGAGGATACCCACTTTTTGGGAGGGGTGATGGTGGGAAGAGGAGTGGAGGTATAAATCAGTATGGGTAGCCTTGCAGTACACACAATGGAGAGTCACCATTGGGTTTCTTAATGAGAAGAACATCAAGGAAGGGTAATTGGTTCTCAGACTCAAGCTCCTTAGTTATACAATAATTGGTTTAGAGACTTTTCCAATTTTTAATTTAGTCTAATGATCTTATGGCATGGAAATAGGAAAAAATATAGTCATATTGTCATAATAGCACAATTAAATACAAAGTGACAATTTGTTTCTCCTACCCTAGTCAGGAACTGCCAAACTATTTTTGTTGCTTTTGGGCCAGGTCTACAAGTGTAGATAGATATGCCACATGACTCTGTCTCCCCAATTTATAGGTAGCTCATTGCCTAAGGACTTGAATGCCACACCCCACCCACTACTAAAATCAGCTCTGACAGGCACTTCTCCGACCTCTTTCCATTTATTAGTTTTCTTGATGTAAACCTTTAGTTGGTTGGTTGAGGCCTCCAGGCAATAAAGCTCATTATTTGCAACAACTATAAGTGGCAGAATCTAAAGCTAGAAAATGGGATTCCTAGGTCCTGTAGGTCTCATATTTTCAATCACCTCCTAGGAAATTTTTTGAAAATCATACACTTCATCACCCGTCCCATCTTTGATTATCAGAATCATATCTCTTTGCAGAATTCAAAAGTTCCTGTTGCACCGATTCCAAACTTACAAATCATTGTGGGTCCCTTGTACCAGTCTCTATCAAGAGAGAGAGAGAGAGAGAGAGAGAGAGAGAGCATATTGATTTTCCTATACATTGCATGTATGGACAATAATGAGTACCTATTTTATACCTTACTTGATTCAAATGGATGGTAGAAAAAATGTTTACACCTAAAGATGATCACAGGTTAATAATGTGTTAGATCATCTCAAGATCTTTCCTATTCTTTTTGAACGGAGTCAATCAGACTCCTTATGTGGAAGTTATGGCTTCTAGAGGAAATCCTATTTTAGTTTCTTCAAAACCCGATCGGGTTAAATGGAGAATGAAATGCATAAGTTTTACTTCTCTCTCTCTCTCTCACTCATATTATCTCCCACTCCCAATATGTGTGTGTGTGTGTGTGTGTGTGTGTGAGAGAGAGAGAGAGAGCATACTGATTTTCCTATACATTGCATGTATGGACAATAATGAGTACCTATTTTATACCTTACTTGATTCAAATTCATGGAAAAAATAATTTTGATGCCTAAAGATGATCATATGTTAATAATTTGTTAGATCATCTCAAGATCTTTCCTACGCTTTTTGAACGGAGTTAATCAGACTCCGTATGTGGAAGTTATGGCTTCCAAAGCAAAGCCTATTTTAGTTTCTTCAAAACCCGATCGGGTTATGGAGAATGAAATGCATAAGTTTTACTTTTTTCTCTCTCTCTCTCACTCTCTCTCTCTCTCTCTCATATTATCTCCAACTCTGAATATGAGAGAGAGAGAGAGAGAGCATATTGATTTTCCTATACATTGCATGTATGCACAATAATGAGTACCTAATTTATACCTTGATTCAAATGGATGATAGAAAAAAAATTTATGCCTAAATATTATCATAGGTTAATAATGTGTTAGATTATCTCATGATCTTTCATACACTTTTTTAACGGAGTCAATCAGACTCCGTATGTGGAAGTTATGGCTTCCAGAGCAAAGCCTATTTTAGTTTCTTCAAAACCCGATCGGGTTATGGAGAATGAAATGCATAAGTTTTACTTATCTCTCTCTCTCTCTCTCACTCTCTCTCTCTCATATTATCTCCCACTCCCAATATGAGAGAGAGAGAGAGAGAGAGAGAGAGAGAGTTTCCTATACATTGCATGTATGGAAAATAATGACTACCTATTTTATACCTTAATTGATTCAAATGGATGGTAGAAAACATGTTGATGCCTAAAGATGATCATAGGTTAATAAAAATTTAGATCGTCTCATGACCTTTCCTACGCATTTTGAATGGAGTCAATCGGACTTCGTATGTGGAAGTTATGGCTTCAATAACAAAACCTATTATAGTTTCTTCAAAACCTGAACGGGTTATGGAGAATAAAATGCATAAGGTTTACACCTCTCTCTCTCTCTCATATTCAGAGAGAGAGAGAGAGATCATACTGATTTTCCTATACGTTTCATGTATGGGCAATAATGAGTTCCTATTTTATACCTTACTTGATTCAAATGGATGGAAAAATAAATTTTGATGCCTAAAGATGATCATAGGTTAATAATGTGTTAGATCATCTCAATATCTTTCCAATGCTTTTTGAATGGAGTCAATCGGACTACGTATGTGGAAGTTATGGCTTCTAGAGTAAAGCCTATTTGAGTTTCTTCAAAACCCGCTCGGGCTATGTAGAAAGTTTTACTTCTTCAAAACCCGATTGGGTTATGGCTTGGTTAGCAAGTGTAGAACAATTTTGAATTTTCAATAACCCGATCAGGTTATATGAAATTTGAAATTTTTTAAAGCTGTGTCCACTTTTTTGGTCCACAACTTGGTGCACACACCCCAATATCCTAGCCCAATTACTATCCATGGGGAGCCATAGAACCATGTATACTACGAATAAGTAGTCATGTTGTCATATTGGTATCATTGAACTGTTCGATGCACATAATTGGACTATATGTGCATTTTCCTTCATTTCATCTATTGGACATTGACTGTATGCATTTCTGTTATATCCATCTCCCACTTTAAACAAAAATTGTTATTGTATTGACTTGCACTTCATACTTGCATGCACCTACAAGTATTATTGTTATATGTTACAGAAATAGGGAAAATTGTCAATTTAATCATGAGAAGATATTGTATTATTGCAATATATGTGACAAAAATATGGAACATTGTCAATTTAATCATGAGAATATGTTGTATTTTTATAATATATATGATAGAAATAGGGAAAATTGTCAATTTAATCATGAGAAGATGTTGTATTATTGCCTCTTCTCAGCTTAATGTGATGTTTCAATCACAAGTAACAATGATTTCATGAGTTGGTTATTGTTCAATGCGTGTGCATAACTAGATAATGATTTCAAGACTTTTTAAATACACCATAGTATGCATTTTTGTTATATCCATCTCCCATATTAAAGAAAAAATGTTATTGTATTCACTTACACTTCATAATTTCATGTACATACACACTAACATACATCCATACACACTTACATGTGCACATTTCTATATTGATGTGCACACATATAACATATACATGTATATATGTGAGTGTACACTTACATTGAGTAAATTTTGCAATAAAAATATTCTCGTAACATGTTCTCATTGTTTTGAATAAGTAAGCCTAGGCACATTGTCATTTTTTTCATAGCAGACAAGCATGGAAGGAAAGAGAAATTCAAGGACAGTGAACAGTGGTAGCATAACTGATATAGTTGCTCCAGGTGTGGAGTTAAACGAATAAGTGGATGCAAATCAAGAATTTGTTGCACAAAAAGGTTATGTTGTGGATTGCATGGAAGAAAAGAAAAACACAAGGACATTTAAGAGGGGTAGAAGAACTATTAGAGTTACTCCAGGTGTACACTACATAGCACAAGTTGATGTACATAAAAAATCTATTGTTGTTCCTACTGGGAATGTACAAGTGGATGCAACAACTGACAGTGGAGTGGAGGTTAACACAAGTAACATTGTCCATCCACCCTCATTATCAAAGTGGACACAAGAGAACATGGAGGCTACTGTTACAAGTTTAAAAAATGGTGATATTTGAATCAGGGGTGCAAGAAAGAAGTGGCACATACCTGCTTCCAGTTTGCAGGCATGACTAATGGGAACAACAGTGATCAAATGTAAGGGACCAAAACTAGTCCTCACTATTGATGAGGAGGAATAATTTGTGGAATGGTGCAAGTCCATGGAAGATATGGGGAAAGGACTGGAAGTTAGGCACTTGCAGTCGACTATTGCCCAGATTACTGTAGGAAGGGTTACCACTTTCACAGATGGAATACCAGGCAAATTGTGGTGACACAGTTTTAGACGCCGCCATAAGGGCTTTTCAATCAGAACAACAGAAGATATAGATACAGATAGTGTTATAATGGGTTTCCCTAGTGTCACAAAATGTCTCTATAACAACTTGAAATGTGTTTATAACCTTAACAATTATGGGTCTAGCATAATTTGGAACTGAGATGACACATGTGTGCAAGCTAGAAGGAACTATGGTATGCGAGTAATTGCACATAGGGGAACAAGATCTATCCCATGTCTAATCTCAAAATTTAGGGAGTGGATCACTATCCTTTCCTGTGCGAGTGCTACTGGTTTGAGCATACCTAGATTTTACTTGTTCAAAGTGAAGAGGCATATTAAAATTACATTGTCAATTGCGAGATGGGGGTGTGCATGGTAATGCAGGAACACACATGGATGACAAAGGAACTATTTCTGAATTAGTTGGAACACTTTACAATAAACATCTTTGGTGGAGTTTCCCCCTCAAATAGGGTGCTTCTTATATTTGATGGTTACAGTAGTCATGTGGTGTTTACTACTATTGAGCAAGAAAGACATCTAGGAATAGACCTTCTCACACTTCCTGCATCTACCAGCCATAGGTGTCAACCATTGGATGTGAGTGTTTTTTTACTTTTCAAAACATAATTCAAACAACATAGGAACCTATGGTTGATCAATAACCCTCAATTAGAAATTGATCATGAAGAGTTTGCAACTTTGGCCAGCAAAGCATTCAAGTTGGCATTGAATCACACCAATGTAATTAGTGGGTTTTGTAGGATAGGCATATGACCTTTGAATAGGGATGTTTTGGTGCATGATATGAGGCCAAGTGAAGGTTTTTTTGTAGATAAGGATGAGGCTGTAACATATTCAAATCATGAATGCCATGAAGCCATAGTAGATGTTGATGCAGTGGCAATCACGGTTCATGTATTTATGAAATTAAATGACTACAATGAAGAGAAAACAGAGAATTTTGTTGCATAGTACAGTGACCACAATCAAAGGGCACCACCAAATTCAGCTGGCCAAGAGCACCCAGCCAACTAAGAGCACCCACCAAATCATGAGCAGCCAACCAAAAATGGTGGAGAGAGTGTTTCACAAGGGTTGAGCTTACCAAATCTAGCTACAGTACCTGATTGGTTGCATGAAGAAGCCACTAATATTGGTCAACCAATTAACTATGTTGAGGAGGATGTTTCCCTCTCACTACCATCACCACCACATGCTGACCTGACAGACGTGATTCACTACTTCACAAATGAATCAAATTGGGATGAGTTCGATACTCAAAACTATGAGGATGTACTTGAAGCAAGTGACACTGCCTTTGTGCCATGTACGGTAGATCCCGCAAACACTGATCAACCAAATAACATTACTAGAAGATTTCTCATTTTATCAGTGCAAAGGATGCAACAATGTACACGTGGTGCATGCTCAGGGGTGCTTCGTCTAAGAAGAAATTCATAGGTATTCACATATGATGACTACATTCGACAAATAGAAGAGCGAGATCAGATTAAGAAGAGAATGGAGGAGAACTCACAATGAAAGAAGGACCAGATAAGGGAAAGGAAAGTAGAAAGAGAGGCAAACATAGCAACACCTGAAATTCTGAGTGTAGAGAGAGTTGAATAGAGATTGAGAGACACTGCAGAGAAAGAAAAAAGGGTTGAGGAGAAAGAAAAATGGGCAGAGGAGAAGGCACATCAAAAGGAAGAGTTGAGTAAAGAAAGAGAAGAGAAACAAAACATACCTACAAGACATAGAGACAATAAGGGAAATACATCTGCCCAATGCAAAATAATTATAGTGTATGTGTTTGCTGAAGATACAATCCTTACACCTTAACCAATCACAATTAGCACTCCCAGTACACCTCTTCCATCTCAAGGCCCTATACTTCTTGAAATGTACAGTGCACTAGCCCCGGTGTTAGAAACCATTAATTCACAGGCATTACAAGCTCCTCAATCCTCCTTATAGGGGTCAACCTATGGTGACTAGAGAAATGCAATACTATCCCAACTAGTAAATATAATTAAGAACACACCGACTCATACAACAACTCCTAGCAGTAGAGAGAGTGTTGGAACTCAAAGCGTCAGTCCTATTCCTTTTCCCAGTTTTATGGAAAACTAATGGAGCTCATTTTGGATGTGGCTTCCTTGTGCCTATGCTAGAGTTAAATGCAATCAACTACAATGGGTGTGGCAACCATTTTTTGGGGTCTGATATCAAATGTAATTTTTTGTGAAGTTATGGGTTTAATGTTTTGAATCAGTTAATGACAAATAGAAATACATACAGTCATTGTTCAGTGGAATAAAATGTGCAATGTGTAATGCATATAGTCATTGTTGTCTATTGACTGCACGACTACTTATTCACAGTATACATTACAGCACAAGACAATGATAAACTAGTTATGCACACACATTGAACAATACTTTGAATAAGTACAACCATGCTGTCATATGTTAATCATACCAATACATATGATAGCATGACTGCCAATTTAATTACTATAATGAACGTACCAATTCAGCACAAGACAATGATAAACTACAACATGAATCAATATTAAGTAATTGAATTGTTAAAAGTACCCTAAATTTTAACATGAAACTAAATTAAGTAATGAACCTTCAAATAGAGTCAAATGTCTAAGTATAACCCGAATCTAAATCATCAAATGAACATGACCTCATAATGCATACATTCAATTATGTTGGCAACTACCAATTCAATTACTATAATGAACCTAGTAATTCAGCAAAAGATAATGATAAACTATAACATGAAACAATATTATTAAGTAATTGAATTACTAAAATGAGTGTAAATTTTTACATGAAACTAAATTAAGTAATGAACCTTTAAATGTATAAATGTGAAAAATAAAAAGAAATAAACAATTAAATAAAGAAAATAAAATAAGCACTCCATGGTTTCATAGCCTTAGTAAAGTCAATAAGACTACCTATTTGCAGTTATTTCGATGTTCTAGCTCTTCACCTGTCAACCAAGGATACATGGAAGGGTAAAATTAATAATACATGTATATAATAACAGGAAAAAAACTATAAAATGTCATAAAATTAACTATTCCTGATTAAAATTGGTGTGCTGATAAACACATTTTAATAAAAAATAAGTGAGAGTATTGTCAAACTCAATCACGTGACCTTGATCTATCACCCGATGCTGCCCAAGTCTTGTCCTAGTAGCAGACCTACAAAAATTTGTAACAATTGGTGGAAGTAACTTATTCATGGAAACTTATCATTCAATTAATGCATGCACAACATAGCAAACCTATTTACAGTCCTATATAATTAAATTGAGTATTTACATTGTCAAGTTTGATCAACACTATACCATCAAACATCACATGATTAAACATCACATCTACTGAAATTTGTGAACACATCGCAACGTAAAAACATCATATAATTAAAAGGCATGCAAGAAACCATGTTAAAGGAGTTGAATGTACAAAAACATCACATGATTGTAGAAACACTTCAAAGTTTTTATGAATATTATTAATCTAGATCAGGATAATAACATTATTTGAATTCAATGGACCAGAACTAGATCATATCATACAGAAGAAATAGGGAACATTGTGAAATTATTGCAATATATATAACATTGTTAAATTAGTGCAAAATATATCACAGAAATAGGGAACATTGTGAATTTATTGTAGGGTAAAAGTACAAACCTGTGTCACACTTTTATAAATGAAAAGGACCACAACATGCAAACCATTCAACTAAATAACGACATAAAAATTGGCAATTGTATTTAGAATTTGAGGATGATATAAACTGATGAAATGTGTAAAAATGGATGAAGTTTATGGTTATAATTTTTTAATTTTTTTTTGAACAATAATTGACATAGTTTTTAAATTTTTGAAGTCCATTTTTGAATTGCTGAAAACTACTAAAATTTGGGGTTTAGTTCCCGCCAAAAAAGTATATGCAAATAATCTATTTTTCCTTTGATTTCAAAATATGTTACAAATAAAATGTATAGCTAGTGTAAAAAATAAAAAATATTGGTTTTCAATGTCTATTTTCTCTGTTGTAACTGCTCAAAGTTGAACTTATCTAAAATGGACAGTTTTCATCACCCACCAAATTTCCCCTGTCAAATCTACACCATTCCGAAAACAAATTATATATTCTTGAAGAGGACTCCCTCCTCTAGTGTTAAATATAAATTTTAAAGTTTTTTTATATGATTTACTATTTTTTTATTTATTTGAAGTAACATCTTCTCAAATGTTAAAATACCTACTTCTTGTATTTTGAAATTATAATATATTAGACCTAATCAAAATACTATAAAATTTATATGAAAATAATCTTTAATCTAAGCTCTACAAAAGGGTGTTTTTTATATTTTTTAAAAATATCATTAAAAAGAGTAGGGGTTATTGAAACATCAATTTTCTGAAATTATTAAATTTCTTTGGTAATTAGTATAAAACATGCATTTAATAGACATTTCCAATTGGAAAATTTTAACTACTTATCTAGCTTAGCTATAATAAATCTAGCTAGACCATATGTTTGACGAAAATTAATTTTTATTTAGAAATACTCAAATTTAGTTGTGCTGGTAAGTGGTCTTGAAACGTGACACAACTTTGTGCTTTTACCCTACAATATATATATATATATATATATATATATAACATTGTTAAATTAGTGTAAAATATTTCACCAAAACAGAGAACATTAATACATACACGCACACATTGCCAAAATTTTCCCAAATGACAGATCCATCCACATACTCCAAATAGTAGCCAAGAAAGAAGTTTCATAACAAAATGCATGGTATAAGTAAGATAGTTTCATGACAATCAAACATGGCAACCTCCTTAATTACTCTTTTCCTTAGTGCATGTCTCTAAAGATTTGTCTCCTTTGCTTCTTTCTAGAAACAAATGAGTTGCAATGTTGAGGATTTTTCTGAGGATGGCTAGGACCTGCAATTGAAATTAGAAAATGTGGGCCTCACTGTTGTATTAACAATTCAATCTAATTCCTGCATTAAAAGTGGAAAAAATGGAGGGCCTCATAGAGAAAACAAAGATTTTACTTACAACGAAAAGAAGAAGAAGGATTTGGACCAATTACAGTTACTTTTCATTATGTATGCTCATTGTTAGAAACTAAACCAATTGGTAACTTGTCATTGACATTCTATTAACAGTTTCTCAGTTGGTTTTTCAGACACCCACTTTTTCCATATATCTTTACTTTGAACTAAGGCCAACCAAGGTACTTAAACAAAAGAAAATCATGCAATTCAATTCCGTAATGATGCACAAATTCTCCCCAGCCCTTTTGAAGCTCCAGTCCTTTACAAGTACTACATATTTTTGTAACCAAAGGAGGGGTTCTTGATGGTTTTGGGACCCTTAGGCCCAGAAGAACCACATTTTGGATGGTCCTATTAGCAATCTCACTTCTCATATTTGGAAAAAAATGCAAGAGGAATAGTCTGTAATAAAGTAAATAGAATACTAATAGGGTTTAAAGTAAACAAAATACCAATTGGGTTTAAAGTGAACAAAATAACAATTGGATTTTCAACAATATGAAAGAAGATGCTGACAAAAGGTGTATATGTATTGGTGTTACCAGCTTTCCTTCAGAGTCCCCAAGCATGATTTTGAAGAAGAAAGAACACCCATTAGAGTTCACTTTGCCTTTGAATTTCTTCTTGCCATGATTTCTAAATATATTATTAATGCAATCCTTAGTGCACTCTATGCAAGGAATAAATATGTTCCCTATTGCTTCATTCTCCATGTCAAATTTAATGCAATCCTTAATGCACTCTATGCAAGGATATCATGAAACAAGGTATGCACCGCAAGGAAATCATGAAAACCAGTTATGCACACGCATTAGAAATGAACAGATAGAAACCCTCGACACCCACAAATGATTATACCCAAAATATATGTCAGTTGTTCTTATGTACATGTTTATTAATCTAGATCAACTTATTAACTTTTTTGAATTCAATGGGCTAGTATTAGATCATAAAATCCATAAATTAAACTATTGTTGCATCCATAAATAGGATTGATGAATGTGCTTGCACCCACAAGAAAAGCATGCATGTATTGGCCCTGAATATGGTGCCTCTCTTTCAACCAAACTATACCAACATGAACATATGGTACATTACAAGGGCTAATAATGTGTCTGCTTTCACCTCCAAATATGTGACACACAATTGGTCGTTGCAACACATATGCCCCTATTGATGAGTAGAAGGAGAGAATAGAGAAACATACAATATAGAAAATAAGAAATAATTGGTACCAACCTTAAATAGGAAGAGAAGAGAATAAAACAATGCTGACTGCAGAGAATAAAACATTGCTCAAAAAGGGAATGCAACACTTGAAAATTTTATTTGCACTGATTATTGTAGAATCCTAACTATTTTATTGTACATCAACAACCTTGAAATTTATTGGAACAATTATGCTCCTTCGAGGTTGTTGATAGACAATAAAACATTTAATAGACACAATAAAACAGAAATACTCAAGGTTGTCCACAGATAATAAAATAGTTAATAGAAGAGAGCAACATTGACGGTTGTTCACAAAGAATAAAAAATTTAAAATATGACAATAATAGTCAAGGTTGTTCTCAAACAATATAACAACTATAAGAAGAGAGCAACAATGAAGTTTGTATAAGAGTGCTTGACCTTGGTATGAAAATGCTCAACAACTTCAACTGGTTCCCACCCATTTGATTGTTGTTCCCACCCGTTTGAATGTTGGGTTCTGCCTCGGTTTTGAATGCTAGTTTCTGCCTCGTCCCACACTCCATCGGGGGAGCTGGGAGGTGATTATCCAGACCTATTCCTGGTCCTTGTGTGGAGAGATTATCTCAAACCCCCTTCAATAGGGGTTGGCCCCTTTTCCTCTGAGATGTTTGCCCCGCCTAATGCTCTAACTGGTTCCATAGTGTCTCCTTCTAAGCCTTTAAAGGTGGATAATGTTTTTGCGTTGGGGGGATGGAAGATGGTGGTGTTGGGATCTGAGTCTCCTAACACCCCTGAGATGCCTGAATTCTTGGTGGGAGAATTCGGTCCTGAAATATCTATCCTAGATGGATTTGTGGAGGACATATCTACTGCCCTACACCTTGCCCTTGTTGGGAGTTTTGTTGCCTTAGGCCCACCATTGAGATGGTGCGTAGCTGGTGTACGGCCAAGTGGAAAGTTAAAGGATCTTTGTCTATTTCTTCTATGCCAGGGGGTCTGTTCCTATTTAGATTTAATGTTGAGGTGGATTTAAATAGTGTTTCTATAGGGAGCTGGTACTATGGGAAGCACGCTCTTCTGATGGCTAAATGGAAGCCTGGATTTAACCCAGAAATTGATCTGCAAAAAGCTGCTCTAGTTTGGGTCCGCCTTCCTAGTCTCCCCATGGAATTCTAGGATAATAAAGTGTTTAGGTGGATAGGGAACTCCTTCAGAAGTTATATGACTGCTGACTCAGTTACTTTGACTAAGTCACGACTGGTGTTTGCAAGATTTTGTGTTAATGTCATGATGAATAACCCACTTCCCAACTTTGTACTGCTTAAGTCCAAGTGGGGGAACTGGAACCAGGCCATTGTTTATGAAAATGCCACTCTATATTGCCAAAAATGCAGGAGAAATGGGCATGTGGTGACTAAATGCAAGGGCTCTGATAGGCCAAAGGAACAACCTATCACATGCCCATTGCCTAAGATTAACAATGTTGAGTCTGATGTACCTACAGTGAATACCACGATTGTAAATGCTTCCAGTAGTGGACTCCCCCCCCCAAGGTAGTGAACTAGAGTTAGAAGGGATAGTAAAGAACATAGAGACCAAGAATATTGAAGCCTGACAAAAAGGACAGAGGAAGGAAGGATCAGAAAGGAACACAAAAGATGAGAAGGTTGAGGCATTAGAAGAAGGTGAGATTCTTAGAGTGATCACTACAGTAGAGATGGGTACAACCCCTGAAGTTGGATAAATGGTCATTGTATTAATGGATGTCTCTAACACTATCATTAACAATCCAAATGGTTGTGATACCAGTATGGAAAACAAGACTCAGGTGACTGGAAGTGCTCTGACAGGAAAATTTTGGGGGGAAACTTCTTCCACCTAGCAATGTGATTTAGATTTTGGAGAGAAAATTATGAGATCATCCTCCTTGTCACCTTTGACTTTGGTCCTCGACTGGTCAAAATGCAAAAGGAAAACCAGAAGCAAGAAGATGGATGAAGGACTGGAGTAAAAAAAGAAGGCAGATGTAGGGAGTGAAAACAAAGTGGGTTGCTTGACTGCTAAGGTGACCAAAGCTAAGGAAGAAGCAAGGTCCATTTCCAGTGGAAGGAAACTAACCCTGGAAGACTCTCAAGAAGGTAAAAGATAAAGTTCCTCTCATGGAACATAAGGGTCATGAACAGCCCACAAAAATAGTTCACACTAAAGAAGTATATTATGGAGCTCCGAGTTGATATGGTTCTCGTACAAGAGGTTAAAATGAAGCATAGTATTTTTGCACCGCTGGTTGATAAAATTTGGCCTGGGGCAGCTTTCTTATATAGTGAAGCTGATGGGGCTTTAGGTGGTGTTGCTACTCTCTAGAATCCTAGTAAGTTATCTGGAAAAATTATGGTTTCTTCTCATAACTTTCTTATTGCATTTTTTACTTGAAATAATTCCTCATGGTATATGTTCAACATTTATGCCCCAAACCCTAGAATGAAACGGGGTAGACTCTGGGGGGAGATCTCTAACCGCATTGATGTTGACCATGATTATCCTGTTATGTGTGTTGGGGATTTTAATTCTCCCCTATTTCCCTCTGAGAAATTGGGAGGGTCCCAATATTATTCTGATAGTATGCAAGAGCTAGCTGATTTCATGAGGATAAGTGATTTGGTTGATATTGAGTTACAGGGCACGGGTTTTACTTGGTCTAATAATAGAAAAGGTAGGCACCTTATTCAGGTTAGGTTGGATAGA
This sequence comes from Thuja plicata, assembly GCA_018584345.1. Lineage (NCBI taxonomy): Eukaryota > Viridiplantae > Streptophyta > Pinopsida > Cupressales > Cupressaceae > Thuja > Thuja plicata. Next base: position 662,212 of record MU227522.1, read on the forward strand.
TGGTTGATATCCGGTGGGTGGGATATTTCCCCTCTGATTAGCCTCTCACATCTCCCAAGGACTGTGTCTAATCACTCTCCTTTGATTCGTGACTGGGTGGAGAAAGCCTATGCTAGACCCCGGCCATTCCGCTACGAGATCATGTGGCATTCTCACCAAGAATTTGAAGACTATATAAAAAGGTGGTGGAACATTCCTATTAGGGGTATGATTATATTTAGAATAGCTGAGAAGATTAAAATTATCAAAAGGGAGGCCCACGGATGGAGCAAAAATAAGTTTGGGGATATTTTCCAGTGCAAAAAAGAGATAGAGGAAAAAATTAAACTCCTCCAAAATGAAATGGCCATGGGAAATTCCTCTTGGGAAGCTCATATTGAGGAAGAGAGATGGAGGAATAAATGGAAAGATAACATCAAAAGGGAGGAAATATTCTGGAAGTAACAATCTCGTATCCAATGGCTCAAGGAAGGTGACCACAACTCAAATTTTTTCCACAGATCTGCTTCAATTCATAAGAGAGGAAATACTATTAAATCACTAGTTACCGATGGGGTGGTGATGAGTGAGGAAGAAGACATGGGTAATCATGCGGCAGATTTCTTCTGTGACACTTTTAGGAGCCCGCTACGGAGGGGGACTGATTCTGATAGCTCTCATCTTTTGGAGGCTATCCTGACTGTTATCTCTAGAGAAGAGAATGATTGGCTTCTATCCAAGGTCTCTGAAGAGGAAGTCAAAACCGCGGTTTTCTCCATGGGGGCTTTTAAATCTCCCGATCCAGACGGATTTCCCCCAACATTTTTCCAGCATTTCTAGGAAGTCATAGAATATGATATTATCCATGTTGCCCATGATTTTGTTAGAACTGGAAAAATCCTCAAGAGAATTAACAAAACTTACATTGTTCTAGTCCCTAAAGTTCAAGACCCCAAGGAACTAAGTGATTTTCATCTGATCAACCTTTGTAACATAGTTTATAAAATCCTTTCAAAAATCATCACAAATATGATCAAACCTCTTCTGGGTAAAATTATTAACCCCAACCAGAAGGGGTTTGTTTCGGGAAGGCAAATCCTAGATGCGGATATCACTACCCATGAAATAATTCACTCAATGGATAGAGGTAATAATGCTGGCATGGCACTGAAACTAGATATGTCTAAGGCGTATGATAAGGTGATTTGGAAATTCCTGTACGGGGTTCTAAAAAATCTTGGCTTTGATGCAAATTTCATCAGAATTGTCAAGGAGGTAGTGGAAACTGTTGAATTTGCAGTTCTTGTTAATGGATCTCCTTGGGGGTCCTTTAATCTGGAGAGGGGCTTGCGCCAAGGTGACCCTCTATCCCCTTATTTGTTCCTCCTTGTGGCTGAGGTGCTGGCCCATAATCTATTGAGACTAGAGGCTTCTGGCCACATTGCAGGATTCAAACCGGCCTCCACTCTTCCTTTGGAAATCATTCAACAATTTGTGGATGACACATTTCTAGTTGGGAAAGTTTGTATCAGAGAAGCAAGAGAATGGAAAGATCTGCTGAATGTTTATGCGGAGGCTTCGGGTCAGGTGATTAATTACAGTAAAAGAAAAATTTACTTCTTTAATTCTAAACAAAGAACCCAATTAAAAATCATAAAATGTATTGGTTGTAAAGGTGGTATACTTCCTGACACCTATCTAGGGCTCCCCCTCATTGTGAAGTAAGTCTCTGACCCTTTCTGGAACTCCATACTTGAAAGAATGCAAAACAAATTGGCAGGATGGAAAGGCAAGGTCCTAAGTAATGCGGGAAAGCTCCAACTTCTGGCGGTGGCCCTCCAAGGATTATTGGTTTACTTTCTATCTCTTTTCAAAATCAATGACAAAACTGCAAAGAAACTACAAAAATCCAAAGGAACTTACTTTGGTCCAGAACGGAGGAAAAGACCAAAATGAACCTGATTAGCTAGGAAACAGTTTTCCAACCCAAGAAGGTGGGAGTGTAGGATTTGAGAAATACAAATTCACAGAATGCCAAGAATACCTACATGCAAATAACTTGTTACAAGAGAGAAGTAGAAGGAGGAAAAAGAAGAACTCAAAAGTTGCTCAAAATGTAAGAGCAAAATTATAATCTGAATTAATAAACAACAATTACAAAGTTCAACCTTAAAAAGGTGAATGAAACCCTAAAAGGTAAAAGCTAGGTTGCACATTAATAATTAATAAAAGAATTAATTATTAATGCACCTAAGAGAAAGCTTAAGCACTAAAGAGTAATGACTTAACTAATTAAATCAATATGATTTAATTAATAATCAAACTAATGATTACTCTAACACCCCCCTTAAGCTAAGCATAGGGTGTAAGCTAACCTAGCACAACTATGAAAGCAGTAAATGGGTCCTGGCAACAAGGCCTGATCAGGTACCCAATACAAGGAAATCTCTATAAACTAGAGACAAAGAAGAAAACCCAGTGGGAAACCCCTCTCCAAAAAGAGATAGAAAAATGCAGAAAAGAAATGGCTCAAGAGACTCTCTCAAGACCATAAGTACAATCAGCCCCCCATGAGAGAGGGATGAGACACCAAAGTCCCCCCAGAATGAAGAAACTCCTATCACAATGGTAGATGCCTGGTGTAGAATCCAAAAGGAGATCCTGAAGTGAAAAATGATATTCCTCCCCTTGGGAAGAAACAAATCCAAAGGATGATGTCGAAGAAACCTTGTGAAGAGTGATGAACCAATCTGTCTCAGGATGTGTGCCATGATCAGATACTAAAGAATCTCTCTGTCTGAACTAAAACAATTGATGCCAAATCCAAACTAATGTAGAGAATCCTAAAATGAAACCATAGAATGCACAGATAATGGTGGGAAAAAAATGATAACTTGAATATCAAGATAGAGGAGATGAATGTCCTCAAAATAATCCTCCAAATCTGTAGTATAAGACTCAACAAACAAGAAAGATATGTCTGCAACATAAGAGTCCAATGTACCTATGTCTGGAAGATGTATGATTTCTTGCTGCACACAATTAGGAGCAACAAGAGATGCTGATGAAGTGTCAGTCTGAAGAATGGGAACTATGAGACAAGCCTCTGATCCATCAGAACATGTAACGGTGTCTAAATACTCAAGCTCCACTAAAGTATCACGATCAAAGGGTGTATTCTCTCTCCAAGAAATGGGTATGAGACAATCTGAAGCAGGATCCTCTAGGAATGGAGAGAGATTAGGGTTTTCATGTATCTCCCAAAGATGTTTCCAAAGTGGGTGAGGAAAATCAATGTCTGATATAGCCAACACAGTGTTATGATCAACACTAGACACTATAATTCCTACTATGTGATCTCTAATAATATCCCATGCTAATTTTCCCTCTGAAGTGGCTGGTTCAGGTATGAGATCATACAAATAAGGCAAAATATTAAGCCACCTACAATGTGTAAGTATACCCTTTTCTCATGACTCATAATTACCCCGTTCTAGAATAACAACAGAAGGGTGAGAAGAAAAACCCATGATAACTCTTCACATGAAACAAACTGAGTGTTGAAAAACACAAGTTCTGTCTTTGAATAGAAAAATAGATATCAAAAATGCAAAAATAGAAAATGAAACCTACATAATGAGATATATCTCAGAAAAATCTTTCCAACGATATAAGGAAGTCAAAAATCTGATACCGTATGCTCAAGATATGGCCAAAATACCAAAAGTGCTCAAAGCTGCCCCAAAGAAGGTTTGAGAGTAAACCCTGGTGGTTAGGTTAACCACTAGAGATTAACCACTAGCAGTTAACTGACGGTGTGCTCATTTACAAAGCAGCGTTGATTTTTAATACTGCATGCATTAGTTTTTAACTCAAAAATCAATTAAAAATTAATTTTTTAAATTTTTTTTAAATTTTTCACCTTGAAATTTGAGCCAGAGAGAGAATTTTTTTTCTAGAGGCTACTGTGACCAAAAATGGCAAAATTTATATGAAAAATGACTCTCTTAGGCCTTCTGAGCGTGATGGTGGTGTCCATTTTCACTCAATGTGCTATAAAAAAATTGTCTCTTCTAGATTGAAGAAGAAACCCCAAAAAAACTATGATTTTTGCCCTCGAAACACTGCTTCACAAACACCAGACTAGGCAACAACAGTGTGGCTCTGATACCATGAAAGATTTGAGAAATACAAATCCATAGAATGCCAAGAATACCTGCATGAAAATAACCTGTTACAAGAGAGAAGCAAAAGGAGAAAAAAGAAGAACTCAGAAGTTGCTCAAAATGTAAGAGTGAAATTATAATCTGAATTAATGAACAATAATTACAAAGTTCAACCTTAAAAAGGTGAATGAAACCCTAAAAGGTAAAAGCTAGGTTGCACATTAATAATTAATAAAAGAATTAATTATCAATGCACCTAAGAGAAGGTTTAAGCACTAAAGAGTAATGACTTAACTAATTAAATCAATATGATTTAATAAATAAGCAAACTAATGATTACTCTAACGGGTAGGACTGGGAGTGAGAAAGATAAAAGATCTTAGGGTATGTGCAAGATCATGGGGGGCCAAAAAGTGGCGATGTAAAAAAAATCCACTTTTCACTCATCCAAAAGCGCATGAAAGCACTTGTTGACTATTTAGTAGGCCTGGGTGTCAGTACACCTGGGCAAACCTGACACCAAAGCACAAGCCTAATCGGGTACATGATTTTTTTGGGTACCTGAAAATATCGAGTACCCAAAACCTATGGCATAAATCAAAAACCCGCGAGCTGCTTTCCTCATTTCTCTAATCACTTTAGGTTTGGAAAATGGCTAGATATATCATATACATGTTTTTTTCGGGTACCTAATTGCTCCAACAACAAATTTGACTCCACTGTTTATCTGATAAGTAAATTCTTGTTATGTCTTGATTGATTTTTTTCATTTTCATGTTAAATCTAGTTTTTTTGGTAAAAATAAGGTTTTGTATTGATTTTTTTAATAATATATGAAATCAATTTGAAATTTATATTTGTATATTATTTAATTAGGCATGGCTAACAACAATGAAGATAATAACCCTCCCCTGCCAAATAATGATCCCCAAAACAATCCAGAACCGCTTCAAAACCCTCAATCTTTAGAGGATTTGATACAAGAGAACCTGAACACTATACCAGGCTTCAAAAACACGTATAAGACTATACCTACCTTAGCTCCTATTCTTTCCACCCTAAATACCATTGTTGAAAACATTGACACCCTTACGCAGCAACATAATGTTGCTCTTCATTGGCATGATGATATGCACACCCAATTTGATGACGGGCTTGACCATGATGGGATTGCTACCCTTAATATAAATAAGGAAGATATAGCCTCCCTTTTTGTTAATCCTAAAACCCTATTAAAAGTTGACCCCAAAAAGTCAAAATTATCAATAAAATGGTGCACAAACGAAACAATGCACACACACTTTTGGGATCGCTGGTGGATGGTTTTTGATAAACCACCCCATAGAAATTTGGAGCTCCCTTTCTATTTCATAAAAAAAAAATGTTGAGTTTGTGCTTGGTCACAATGTTAATTATTGGAGCATGAGGCCCAACATGGGCGTAGACGGAGGAGCTCCTCAGACTAGGCCATTTGCCCAGCGCAAAAAGGCCACTACCTTTGTCCCCCACTGATGTCGCACCCCCTCCTCCAGTGCAGCATCCTAATATCATTGCAAAGGCTACCTCACAGAGTATTAGGGCCATTCACATGGTGAGTGATCAGCTGATCATGCAGACCAGGTCATTGTTGCCTCTTGGTGTGGATCATGCTGGCACATCGACATCTGGTAGCAATTCACATGTATGCGTGCCCCATTCTTGCATTATGTGCAAGAATTTGTGCTTCCGACTGCTTACTGATGCTGATACATATCAGTATGTTATTGATGAGGAGGACACAGGAGATGCAGCTACAGAGGCTGCAACACCTCATGGAGCATCTGCATCTCATGAGAGTGCTAAGAAGGGGTACACAGAGCCATCGAGTCATGTTGATACGGTAAGAGTAAACATTATAAATAAATTTGTCACACGACTTATTTAATTTAAAAATAATTTATTTATTTAGATTAGTTTTAATGACTGCATGCACTTATGTATATATATATTTGGTTCATTTATGTTCAGTTGATGACAGGGGAGGAGTTGAGGCAGGTGGATGACTCCACACTTTCAGCCATTTCATTTGGCCTTGACACCTATATGGTATATTATAAATTATGTACCCAATAGTTTTTTTAATATTATTTGGTGTACATGCTAAAATCTCTATCAATTAGAGCAATAAAATTCATACATTTACAAATATATTATCATCTTATTGTACTTTTGCAGGTCTCAGCAGATCTCATTGGGGGGCACAAGGGGGTTCCTTCCTCATGCGTTGACAAAGGAAAGGCAATTAATTGTTAAGATTAATTATGCATGTATATGTATTTTAATTGTGTGTGGTAATAAATATTTTACATGCACTTTATTGTATAGGGTGTGGCTCACGATGATGTCTTGACACAGGTTTGGGAGCCTAGGCTCACAGGCATCTCGATTCGGGGTGATAGCCTGATTGTACATAGATTTGTACATATTTTTATTTATATTTTTTAACCAGGGATGTTATGATGAAGTACATTTATATATAATTGACTATCTTTTTTACTCTCTAGGTTACTCCTAGTGCGAGAGAGGCCCCACGAGAATCATTCCTATCTTTGTTGACCCAACCCACTATTCCAGAGGAGGGGTCGATGGACGTAATTTTTAATTTTAGTTCAATCAATTTGTAATTTTATTATGCTATCATCCTATTTTGTAAATTTATTACTCTATGTTGCACCTTGGGCCCCTGCACCACTCTACTAATCTCAT
>MU227522.1:678943-697052 GCA_018584345.1 Thuja plicata
ATATATATTATATAATATTTAATATATAATATATAATCTAATATAATATTTAATATATAATCTAATATATAATTCAATATATAATAGATATTATATAATATTTAATATATAATATTTAATATATAATTTAATATATAATATTTAATATATAATATTCAATATATAATATCTAATATATAATATTTAATATATAATATAGTGGCTCGTCCACTTTTGCCAAAAAAAGAAATATATTTAATATATAATTCAATATATAATATATATTATATATTATCTAATATATATAATATATAATCTAATATCATATGAAGTATGGAGAAATGGGAGGGTAAGAGGGAGAAAGGGGAGGGAAAATTAAAAATTAAAAATTCTACTGGCTTTATCTGAAAATATCGGGTACCCAATCAGGCTCGGTATTGCTTTGTGCACCATACCTACCTGGTCAACTCTTCAAATGTCTCAAAAACATGTTTTTCCCCTGTTTCTCTGAGTTCCAGACTTCGACCATGTAGCTGACAAGTTTTTTTTGACCCAAATTTGATGAAACGAAAAGGGTATCTTAAGGAGATTATCAGCTTTCTATCGATATAATTGTTGTCAAATTTTGAATTCAGTAAGTAATTATTAGTTATTTTCCAATTGAGTTACCTCTAAAGTGCTGATTTATATACTGATTGAAAAATGACTATAACTTTCAGACGGTATAACATTTTTGAAATCCGAAAAATGCGTCACATTCTATGCTTTGCCTACTATAAGAAAAAAATTTATTTTTTTGAATTTGGTAAAGTTTTCAATGAGTTAAGGTGGTCAGACACGGGAGTTTTTTATTTTGAAAATGTTGTAACAGATAATTCATAATTAATTATTTTTTTAGCATAAAATTACACAAAAATATGCGTCACATCCAGGAAGGACTCTACTACTTATATATAAAATCTTATAAAAAAATATTATCATTTGAATATGATTAAGGTGGTCAGACATACACCTACTTCTTATTTTTTTCCTGAAATTTTTGTAATGCTGCATTGAAATCTATACTTTTCACCAATCATATTAGCTTTTTTTTAGAAAAGGCCTAGTAGTTTAGAAACTACATTCAATTTTCTATAGATTCTATTCTTACAACTTTTTGATATTAGGTAGATAGCCAGTTCAAATTTTCACGTCAAGTTGACTAACCCTGATTTTGCTGATTTTTCATTGCCACTTAAGGGCATAGTTTGGCCCCCCATGATCTTGCACATACCCCTTAACAAGGCGTTAATTACCAAACTTGGGTGGAAACTCTTTAAAGGTAACTCAGGTTGGTGTAAAATTTTCAAGGCCAAATACTACTCAAATGACCAATTCCCCATGGGTCAAAACTACCCCACTGGCTCTAAATTTTGGAATTTCATGGTGAAAAGTACAGGATCCCTCCTCAGAGGCTTAAAATGGGTGGTGGGTGATAGTAAGAAGATAAGTTTTTGGGAGGACTGGTGGGTAGGAGATAAACCTCTCAGTAGAAATAAACTTAGTCTCCTTAGAGAACGTTTGACTTCTCACTTTGGAGACAAAGTCAGTGACTACATTTCTCAGGATAAAAAATGGAAGAACCTTGCAAATGCTTACCATGGCTAGGAACATATCCCACCCCACATTATGGAGCTACAAAAAATGATTGCTAAGATCAAGATCCCCATCTCTCAAATTGATGACAAGGCTGTGTGGTGTCACAACAAATCGGGGGAGGTTATGGTCAAATCTGCTTACCATGCTAACATTAAGGTTCTGGCTGATGAGTTGAGTTGGGGAAAGGTTTGGCTCCCCCAACTCATCCCCAAAATTAATTTTTTCTGGTGGACCGCTCTTCATGGAAAAATCCTTACGTTAGATAAAATCCAGAAATGGGGGGTCCATCTGGTCAACATGTGTGTTCTTTGTAAAATGTAGGCAGAAACAATAAATCATATTCTTATTCACTACCCTTACACTTCTCAGGTGTGGGGAAAAATAATGAGCAAACTACAACGGGACTGGGTCTTTTTGGAGCACTTAGACCAATTCATTAATAACTAGGGTCAAATTGCTGAGTACCCTCTCATTTACATCATTTGATGATTATTACCCCCACATGTCCGCTGGGGTCTATGGAAGGAATGAAACAACCAGATTTTTAGAGGAGAAGACAACAATGTTGAAGGTATAGTGCGGGAGATTGTGAATCTTCTGAAGGAAAACCTGGAAACCTGTCATTGGAAAATCCCCCCCCCATCCCCCCAAGGGACTAGAGTGTATAATAGCCAAGGAATGGGCTCTTCCCACCTCCTTCTATGTGACGGAAAACTCCAAAATTCTAACAAGATTAAACACTAAATGGTCACCCCCCGAGGAAAACATAATCAAGTTGAACTTTGATGGTGCTACCTCTAATGGCATTGCTGCGGGAGGAGGCATTTTTAGAGATCATAAAGGACACCTTATCCTGGCCTATGTGGTCCATCTGGGAAAGGGATCTAATAATTTGGCTTAGATGTCTGCCCTCCTATGGGGTCTAAAGGTGGCGTTTGATATAGGGAATAAAAGATTAATCATAGAAGGTGATTCTAAAATTTTTATTGAGCTAGTTAAAGGGAACTATACTACTGGCTAGACTTTGGAAAATGTGTTGCATGACATCTATTCACTCCTCCCTAGGTTTGATGAATTCAACCTACAACACATTTATCATGAAGGTAACACGGTGGCAGACATGCTGGAAACCATGGGTCTTGCGGTGAATGGCTTAAGATGTTGGAGAAACTTAAACTCCCTACCCAAGCATGTTATTCGGCTTGTGAAAAAAGAAAGCAAATTTAATAATTTCTAACAAGGCTAATGTTGATTGGTCAAAAAATTTGGCAGGCAAGTTCACGAGGTGCCACATCATTTCAAATTTTATAAGAGATATAGGATTTGGTCACATTAATTATCGCCAGCTTGAAAGATGGGCTATCAATGCCATTTTTAGAAAGAGTACGAGCTTTTTCAAATTAAAAGAAGATGTGGAGCATAACACGCGCAAGGGAAAGAATGAAATGACTGATGTGATTAATTGCAACATCAAGCCTTTATGGTGATATCATTTCTTGATATGCAAAGCTTATTCGCTTAAATCGACAAACCATGTGAATAGTACGGGCCAACTCAGTGAGAAGGCAGACATTATTACCACCTAGTTTTTTATTTGTAGACAAAAGTGCTACATCTGTTGGGTTTATAGCTCTGCTCTGGTGAGGATTGTGCTAAAAAGAGGAAGGAAAGGTGGGATGTCAGTTGAGACCAAGGAGGAAGACTTTCCTAAATACAACTTGGAGATGGGCGGAGATATGGTACGGGTGGAACCTGCTAGGATCGAGGATGATTTAATCAAAAATCCGTGTATTCTCAACTACCTCAAGGAGGGTGGTTTCTTCCCATTCATGAAGGCTATGGGCGGCAGTGATGAACTGGTCACTTTGTAGTTGGTAAAAACTTGGGATGAGCGTAAAGTTACAATTAATGGGATAACCTTTGAGATTAATGAGGAGGTTATCGCATAGGCCACGGGTCTCTCCACAAAGGGGAAAAAATGGAAGAAGATCACCAAAATCCATGATGACACCCATATGAAATGTTTCTCTAAAAAAATGGAGATTCCTGAACGTTTTAGGGGAGGATTCAATAGATTGTCACTACCCGATGCATGGAATGAAATGTGCCTCGTTCTAATGAGATACATCACTCTGGAAGGCCGCTTCAGCACCTATTACAACTACCATTTCCCTCTCCTCAACCACTTCAGGTACAATGATTCCATCTCCTTTCTATTTTTTCTGCTACATTTAATGGAAGCTTCCATTTTGGATGTTAGAGAAAAAATGAAATCTAGGAAGAATTATTGCATCCTCCATCAGAGCTTAATGCTCTGCCTTTACAATTTCCATTTAGCCATCTGCCCCCCTAGGACTGTTTCTCTTGATATCTCCACACAAAATTCTGAGAACCCTAATGAGCTTCAAGTCACGCTATCCAACCCCACGAATTCCTCCAAAACCCTAGTTTCCAAGAAAAATAAACAGAGCTCGGCCGACAGTGACCAAATCACCATTGATTCTGAAGGTGAGGAGGAGGAAAATGAAAGCAGATGGAGATCTAATAGAATAACCACTAAAACTAGATACAAGCAAAAAGCTGTGAGAAAGAGGTGCACTGAAGAGGAAGAAGAGGAAGAAGATTTGGAGGAGGAAGAAGATATCAAGCAGGCAACCAGGGGGAAATCTAAAATGGGAAAGAAAATTAAGGTCAAGGAGAAGGATAAGGATAAAAAGAAGCAAAGCCCTATTGTGGAGGGGTCTATGAAAATCCATGACTCTCAAGTCTCGGCCAGTTTTGGTCTCCCCGCTTATGACCTCTCAAAGAAAAAACTCTTCGAGGAGATGAAAGCGGACTCACTGCTCCTAACCCCATAGTCCCCTAGCCCTCAGGTGGTTATAAATATTACCCTGGAGGGCCCTAAAAAAATAGAGGATAAACTGCCTGATGCTGTGAGTGACACCCCCATCGATAATGCTGGTCCTCAGGAGTTGTTGTCTGACCCCAAGATGGAGATAAAGGAAATGAGAATGGAAATCAATAATCTCAGGGAAAGCTTCAACAGGATTGCAGATTTTGGAGTAAAGGTCATGCATGCGGCTGTCACTACACTCCAACTCCTTCACATGGAGAAAATGAACCTGGGAGGTGAGTGTAAGGATGAAAAATTGTACCAGTTCCTTGCGGACGATTGGTTGAAGCTCCTATTGAAAGGCAGGGAAGGTAACTCCAATTAGCCCCCCTTTTGTCTATGGTTAACCTTTTTTACTGGACTCTCTGGTTGGGCGATGTGGGCCTGTTTAATCTTTGTTTAATTTCTAGTTTCTATTTTCTGTTGTTTTTTGCTGTTAATGATAACTCTACTGTTAATTACTACCACAGGCTGGTTACCAACCTCATGGTGAGGTTGGGGCCTATTAGGACTACTAGATTAATTTTCACTGTTAATTACTGCTATCTATTTTTTTTTACTGTTAATGATAACTCTACTATTAATTACTACCACAGGCTGGTAACCAACCTCATGGTGAGGTTGGGGCCTGTTAGGACTTCCAGGCTGGTTACCAGCTCTGTGTAGGAGCTGGGGCCTATTGATTTTCTTTCTTGGTTTTTGGTTTTCAAAATTGGCATAGGCTGAGGGTTTGCTGTGGGTGTTTTGCTGGTTATCGGCACTCCTCGTGCTGGTTTTCTGTTTGGGTCAGCCCCCAGTTTTGGCTGCTTTTTAAAATAAAAAAAATGAAGTTTGTCAATAGATAATAAAATAGTGAAAAGAATTAAAGAAAATTTGCAGTGAGAATTACAGACACTTCCTCACAATTATACAAAATTGATCATTTAATTTGTGGTTGTTGTATTTGAAATTCAAATAGTGGTGGGAATGCATCGGTCATTTCATGCATAAAAGCACAAACATTTGCATTCATACAGTGGATTGAAGAAGTACATTTTTGAATACAGGAACTTGCATTTTTAAATTCAAGTATAGGATCATAGTTCACTATAGGATCATGAATACTACATTATCCACTAGTAATACATTGTAGTAAAATGAGTAATGCAAAATAATTTCACTACATAATGTAGCATTCACGTAAGCCTTAATGAACTATGGTGTCTTTAAAAGGACATGAAATCATTATCGAGTTATGCACACGCATTGAACAATAACCAAATAGCATAATCATTGTTACTTGTGATTGCAGCATCACATGAAGCAGAGAAGAGACAATAATACAACATATTATCATGATTAAATTGATAATGTTCCCTATTTCTATCACATATATTGCAATAATATGTAACAACTTCTCATGATTAAATCGACAATGTTCCCTATTTCTGTCACATATAACAATAATACTTGTATGTACATGCAAGTATGAAGTGCAAGTGAATACTATAATAATTTTTGTTTAAAGTGGGAGATGGATATAATAGAAATGCATATAGTCAATGTCCAATAGATGAAATGAAGGAAAATGCATACAGTCCAATTATGTGTATCAACCAGTTCAATGATAGCAATATGATAGCATGAATACTTATTCACAGTATACATGGTTCTATGGTTCCCTATGGATAGTTATTGGGATAGGATATTGCTATCATGAAAACCAATTATGCACACACATTGAACAATAACCAACTTGTGAAATCATTGTTACTTGTGATTAGATCATCACATGAAGTAGAGAAGAGGCACAAAGAGAAAAAAGGAGCAAAATGGTACAATTTTAGGGTTATTGATGGGACTGAATGGGTAACCCAATGTCAGTTACATGGAACCACTTGGATAGTAGTGGTTTTAATGTGATTTTTTGTGGGGTCAGCTGAGGGTAATGGGGTCATCAACAGGTTGTAATAAGATGTTGACACAAACAATTAAAGTGCTAGAGTGATAATTTTATAATCACCCCTAAACATTCATAAAAAAAAGTTGTGCACATATTTCTGTGACATATATTGCAATAATACAACATCTTCTCATGATTAAAACAACAATGTTCCCTATTTTTGTCATATATATTGCAATAATTTCAGTGGATAATCTAGCATTCATAAGCCTCTAAGGAACTATGAAAATCATCTGAAGGGAATCATGAAAAAAAGTTATGCACCACAAGGAAATCATCAAAACAAGTTATGCACACGCATTAGAAGAGAACATACAGGATCCCTCGACACACATAAATGATTAGACTTGAAATATTTAACATAGAAATGATTAGGCCCTATAAATAAGTCAGCCAAACTATTAAAACTACAAATACACTGTGTTAAAAAGAAATACATCTTCTCATGATTAAATCGACAATGTTCCCTATTTCTATCACATATATTACAATAATTAACAGAAACCCTCGACACCTGGAGAAATGATTATATTCAAAATATTTAATAGAGAAATGATTAAGCCCTAGAAATAGGTCAGCCAAATTAGTCAAACTACAAATACATTATATTAAATAGAAATAAAACATCTTCTCATGATTAAATCAACAATGTTCCCTATTTTTTTGACATATATTGCAATAATACATCTTCTCATGATTAAAATGTCAATGATCCCTATTTTTGTCACATATATTGCAATAATTTTAGTGGATAATCTAGTAATCATAAGCCTCTAAGGAACTACGTAAATCACCTGAAGGAAATCACAAAAACAAGTTATGCATCATAAGGAAATCATGAAAACAAGTTATGCACACACATTAGAAGAGAACAAATAGAAACCCTCAACACCCAGAAATGATTATACTAGAAATATTTACAGAGAAATGATTAAGCCCTAGAAATAAGTCAGCCAAATGACTCAAAGTACAAATACACTGTATTAAAAGAAATATAACATCTTCTCATGATTAAATTGATAATGTTCCCTATTTGTGTCACATATATTGCAATAATTTCATGAAAACAAGTTATGCACACACATTAGAAGAGAACAGACAAAAAACAAGTTATGCAACACAAGGAAACTACGAAAACAAGTTATGCAACATAAAATTCATGAAAACCAGTTATACACGTGCATTAAACAATAAGAAACTCATGAAATCATTGTTACTTGTGATTGGAGCATCACCTGAAGCAGAGAAGATGCGCGGAGATGGACTGGCGTGAGCCGAGAGGAGGCACGAAGAGAAAACAAGAAGGTAAAATGGCTAAAAAATGTATGAATAACACAGTTTTAGGGTTATCGATGGCCTGTTAATAGGTAACCCAACACCGGTTACATGGCACTTCTTGAATAGTAGTGGTGTCAGTGTGATTTTTTATGGGGTTAGTTGATGGTAAACGGGGTCATCGGTAGGTTATAATAAGATGTTAACACAAATAATTAAAGTGTCAGAGTGACTATTTTATAATCACCCCTAAATGGACCAAAATCACAAACAATTTGGTCATTGGTGCAATAGCGACTGGTTATTGGGTATAAAGTGATTATGTTTTAAATATTTTATTGTCACCTATTGAGGGGGTTTGGGGGCGGGTATCGGATGCCACTTTTGAAATGGCACTTTTTGACCACTTTGCACTCGACGATCTCTACAAACAGATCCACGAATACCCAAAAGCTGAAACCTTAGCTTTAAGGTCTCGACTCACCTATGGAGACACACTAAAATTTTTAGGAAATTTACTTTACGGTTTAGGAGTTCTAGGTGCACGAAGTTATCTTGGGCAGTGACTGGGTCCTCTCCCCTATTGACCTAAACATATAAAAATAGTTTTAAAAGAAAAAATGGAGAGATAGAAGTTTAATAGAATAAACACAATACTATCATAAAAATATTCATAAATGAGCAAGAGGACTAAAATCTCTAAATAGCGACCCAACAATTTCACCATATTTTTGTGTCTCATTTAATTTATAATAATAAATTAATTGATAAAATCATTGATTTATTTTAAATCAACCTCTTCAAAATTATTCTTCTTAATGGCCACAAGAACTCCATCAAAAAAATTTCCTTTATAAATCTTATCATATTGAATGGATCCCATGATTAAACTTGAAGAAAATGTAGGAATTGTGAAATTTTCTTATTTCTTTATAAAATTGAAATTTTGTCTAATAAGCTATACCCTAGTAGAGATAAGGGAATATTTATATAACATTGACTTCACCTATATTTGTTAGCAAAGAATGCACTCAATGGTGTCTTGAGTATGTTAGCAAAAGTGCTCTAGTAGCGTTTCGAGTTTAGTGTTTTCTTCATCTATTTTTGTTTTTGTGCAGGGTTCTCAATGGGGATGTTAGATTCCCCCCTCCCCCTAAAGGACTCCCCATCCAAAGGTTCTTCCTCAAATAAGAATATCTCTCCTTCTTCTAGGTAAAGATCTAAGGGTCATTCTACTATCTCTTGTTAGACAACTTGGGCTCTTTCTTTGTAGAGGAAGACTTGGTCTCTTTCATGGATAAACTGCTTAGTGATAGATTTTCCTAGATGGATCTTGGAAAATCATTGGAAGTACAAGAAACTTTATGTGAGGTAAATGGTCTAGAGGTGGATTCCCCAGATGGATCTACCCCTAGCTTGTCATTGGAATTCTAGAATATAGGGGTCTTTAGAGGGATAGAAATTTTTTTCATCCATCTCCTATTAGTTGATAAACTCACCCAACAAAATTCTCAATTGATCTTTTCTAGGATTTGTGTTCATGTGACTGATAACTCAATCCTTCAATTTGGTGTCACTTTGAACTCTAAGTTTAATAACCTATTGAATATGAAAATTCAAGGGCATTTTTATCAAATCTATAAGAGGTATGGCCATCTAAGTTCTGAATCTAAAAAGTAGCCTCTCATAAAGGCTCAGGAAATGAAGGGATTAAAATCATAGAGTGATTCGGGAACACAAATTAATGGGGATAAATTGAATGTCTTTGTTTCTTTATCTTTAATAGTTCTAGAAAAATATAGTGGCTAGAAGGTCCCAAGAGATCCTTTGAAATAAAGTGAAGTCTTACCTTTGATAGATTTCGTAAATAGTAGTCTTGTCCCTTCTTGGAAGAAACTAAGGTTGTTGTTTGGTTGATGGTTTCAAGCTCCTTGGAAGGATAATGTAAGGAGGTAAAGGAACAATATGTTGAAAACAGAGAAGGTTAGAAGATAGCCTTAACAATAACATTGAATTGATTGTGAAATAGAGAGATGTGATGAATGACCAGGGTTGGTTATCAATTGTCATGTTGTGTATAGTGTTTGAAAGGACATACACATTAAGAGTAGCTTCTACCATGAGATCTAATGATCATGATACAGAGAGGGATATCAATTTTATTTGGATTATTGTTTCAAAAAAATTACAAATATGTAGGTGGAGTAGACATCCTTCGAGACCAATTTGTTTATCATTGCAAGAAGACACACTGCCAACTCAACAAGGCTGAAATCTTTTTTTTTTTTTGATGTTATGGAATTGAAATTCCTTTTTGTAAAAGTAACTAATGTCACCCATTGTAATTAAATTTACCTTTGGGATTTATCACTACAAAAGTTAGGTAAATCCTTACTTTAAGAAAGGTAGTTATTCTAAGTAGTCACTTAGGTAGTTTTAGTAAGTGGTTACTTAATTAATTATCTTAAGTAGCTACCCCAAGTAGTTATCCTAAGTGGTTATGGGTTAGTTATTCATTGAGCCTATCAATACAAGCTCATTTGTATATTTTCAAGAGGGTGGAAGAATTATTATAGAGGGGAAACTATGGAGAAATATGCAAGGAGACTTTTAGGCTTTACACTATGTACAAAAATGTTTTTGATCTTATATATTTCAAAAAGATAATGAAGAATGTATTTGGTCGTATGTCTTGAATGTATTCATGAGTTGTTATTACTAAATATTTGTATGTTACTTGTTAGTAATCTCTTTATGTAATGGTGCAATCCAATTGTCTTTATAATTTATGTAATTGATTTGACAAAATACATTTATTTCTTGGCATCTTGATGGGAATGTGTTGGAATAGCCTATCTTTTTGTATGTCGAGGTTCGTCATCCTTATTTTGTCATCATTGCATTCTATACTTAAACCCCCTTTGTAATTACTATACATTATGAATCTCAAATAGTATTTGTATATCTACTATTAGGGTTTATGTTATCTATTTTATTTAATTTTTTCTTGTCTCATTTTTGTACTTTTAGGCAAAAAGTACAGAAAAATACAAAATACCCCTATTATACGAGGGAGATGCCCCTCTCAAATACAAAGGAAGATTGCAATTTTATTGAAATCTCTCCAAATATTGGCACCGTTGTCACCGCTCAGAGGGAAAACAAGGTCGACTTTGAAGAAACATTCATAGTGACAAATATGTTTACTAACAAATGGATATATTCAAGAGAATGAGTTCAAGCAATGTAAGGGTAAACTTGCCTTTTACTACAAACAAGAAGGTAATGATATTGTTATTATAATTTAATATGTTGATGATTTGTTGTATAAGGTAGGAGTTCTAAGATGAAGAATGAGTCAAAAATTATATGATGAATGAATTTGGGATGAAAGATCTACGTCTCATAAATATTATCTAGAAATGTTGGCTTGTCAAAAGACAAGATTTTCACTTGTCAAATAAAGCATGCAAAATATATGCTGAAGAAATTTGATATGGTAATTGTAACCCACCCTCAACTCCAAGTGCTTGTGGAGTTATGTTATGTAAAGAGATGATGGTTCTTAAATAGTTGACGAAACAACCTATGGAAGTATTGTTATCATTTTATGTTTTTAACTAACACAAGACATACCATTACATATTCAATTTCTCTTATTTCAAGGTACATGATGGATCCATTAAAAATACACATAAAGACAACCAACATAATTTTGAGGTATGTGAAAGGCTAGATCCTAATTTTGGTATTTATTCTACTCTTTTAAAAGACTCAATTTTGTTGGCTATAGTGATTCAGATTGGGGAGGCCTAGTTTGGATGATTGCAAGTCTTCATTTAAAAAGTATTTCTCTTTTGACTTTGGTTTATGTTCTTGGATCTCAAAAAAGAAAATCATTTTTGTCCTCTCATTCATAGAAGTAGATTATTTTGTAGTCACCTCAGCAGGTACACAAGCTCTTTCTCCTAGAAAAGTATTAGAAGAAATTGAAGAGAAACAAATTCAGCCTATAGTGAATTTTTGTATCATCAGATTAGCCAAGAATCTAACCCATTATTGTAGGAGAATCCATTTGATATTGTATAATTTCATCCAAGATTTTGTACAAAAGAAGGAAGTGGAGTTGAAATGCATAAGCACTCAAGAACAACTAGAAAATATCTTCACGAAAGTAGTTGTAAAACTTTAGTTTTTGATACTTTGAGATTAGACTGTGAGCCGTCTTAGCATCAATGGGACAATGTATTGTTAGAATGTAATGAAAAATAAATGCAATAATTTTATTTTTTTAAATTTAAAAGAACAATAATGTAGTTTTCGATTCTTATTGTTTTAATAATCCTTCAATTGTCACATTTTTAATGCGAACGCTTGATCTTTCCTAATAAATACAACCACTCTCTATCTACAAATAACATTAGCTATCTTCACTCGAGATCAATTACCAAACACAATCAATACTGTAAACCTTCTTCAGCCAACATGCACCCAACAAATCACTATCAATTTAGAAACACGGCTCAAAGATCCCAAAGAATTGTGCACGTTCAACCTGGCTTAATGAAATAGAATAACTTCGATCTAACAATTTGCCCTGCAAACAATTTTGAACTTGCAAGCCCTAGATTTCACCGGCTAAGATACCGATTTGAAAAAGTTAAAAAAATGCATAAACACAAAAATTATTCAGAAACACAAACTATACAAATACATCATTCCCAAATCTGGAGCATTCATAAATCAATTGAATGATAATAATTCAAACTGTTAAATGGTGCCTCAATATATAGAGATATTTTCACTTACGTAGAATCTTCTATGGAATTCACTTACACCAGCAGAGCGATTATGGAATGCACTTACACCCACATTCAGATGGCACTCTCTTAGAAGTTAGTAATTGAGAGAGGAAATGGGTGTATGTGCCTTGACCATAACAGGTACTAACGTCATGAACAATGATATAAATAATTATTTTAGACTTTTGTCAAATAGAAGAATGTTAGTGGTAGGAGAAGAAGCGAGTGTGTTATAGGCTTTCACTCAATTTTGGAGCCGGTTTATATGATAGTTCTGGACTACATAATTAAAAAGTAAATGTTTTCTAAATCTTTAAGTAGCATTTAAAATTTAAATTGTATTGTCTTTTTGTCAAGAATTTAGATCTACAGACATTTCTAATTAAGGAACCTGTTTATGTGATAATTTTTGGATTATATAATATGTCTAAACAGACATTTAGCTCTACAGCTTCATCCATGTTTACCTCTACAATAATTGGTTTAGACACTATTCCAGTTTTTAATTAAGTCTAATGATCATATGGCATGGAAATCGGACAAAATACAGTCATATAGTCATAATAGCACAATTAAATACGAAGTGACGATTTGATTCTCCTACCCTAGTCAGAAACTGCCAATCTATTTTTGCTGCATTTGGAATAGGTCTGCAAGTGTAGATAGATATGCCATGACCATACATAGTTTGAGATGGGTCTCTGTCTCCCCCAATTACAAGCAGCTCATTGCCTAAAGACTTAAATGCCACACCCCACCCACTACTAAAATCAGCTCTCACAGGCACTTCTCCGACCTCTTTCCATTTATTAGTTTTCTTGATGTAAACCTTTAGTCTGCTGGTTGAGGCCTCCAGGGAATAAAGCTCATTATTTGAAACAGCTATAAGTGGCAGAAGCTGAAGCTGAGAAATGGGATTCCTAGGTCTTGTGGGTCTCATATTTTCAATCACCTCCCTGGATTTCTTCTGAAAATCATACACTTCACCACAGGAAAGATCACCCTCCTCACCCGTCCCACCGATGGCATAAAATTTTCCATCCATAAAGAATCCAGAGCAGAGTTTCCTCTTCTCATTCATGTTTTCCAGAGGCTCCCATCTCTGATTATCAGAATCATATCTCTCTGCAGAATTCAAAAGTTCTCCTGTTGCACTGATTCCCCCAGCAACAAACCCAAAGTTGCCAAAACTTGCAGATGCATATAGACATCTGGGAGTGAGCATTGTGGGTCCCTTGTACCACTCGTTGGTGACAAGATCATGCCTCCATATCACAAGCCCTTCAATCTCTCTTCCTAATACAATGACCTGGGTGCCCACACACAGAGATTCCTTGTCCCCTGAAGCAAAACATGAATCAGAGGGCATATAAAGCAATCTCCTCCATCTCCTACAAACTGGATTGAATGCCCGAAACCCAATTGGGTCGCTAGCAAGCATGTAAATCCACTGCTCAGCAATTTCCTCTTTTCTCCCTACAATCTTTTCTTGTTTTCTGTTTCTATCAGAATCACCAATCTTAGCAGCCTTGGATCTTGGACTTTCATTCCCCATATTAGAGATAACATCCTGGGCCTCCATGGACATTTGGTAAATCTGTTCTCCATGCTCCTTCAGAGACAAAGCTAGTCTGCCAAAATTTTTAAAGATCCGACGAAGTACCTGAGTCTACCATCGGTGGATGTGTCTCACCGTATGGAAAGACCACCGTATGGTGGAGGCAATCTCACCGTGCGGTGAGGAGATGAATCGCAGCCGGTGATCAATATCGCCATACGGCAAGACTCTCGGAGGTATTAATACTGAACGGCAAGACTACTCCCGACGGAGGAAATATCACTGTACAGCAAGACTCCCGGAGGTATTATCACCGTACGACAAGACCACTCCCGACGGAGGCAAAAGTGCCGAATTGGTGAAACGATTTGCAGTATGTTTTAATGGCTGCAATAATTCATTTTATGGATGTGGTTTGAAAATAAGGTAGATTGAAAAGGCAATCTGAGCCTGTGAGAAATCCTGAGTCTTGTATGTAAATTCTTTACACTAATACAAAAGTTTGCTCAGGGTTTTGAGTGGTGGGTTTTTTCTCGAAAGGGTTTCCCACGTTATATCTGTGTATCCTATATATGGTTTTCTGCATGGTTTTTAATTTACTTGCATATCTCAATGGCTTAAATTATAGTTGCTTATTTCCTTGGCATTCTTGGTGTTAGGAGAGCATTTTTGCACCGTTTCTTTCTTTACAAGTGGTATCAGAGCCTGGCCAGTTGTGTTATCCTTGTTAGGTAGGGTTTAGTTTTTTGTGCCAATTTTAGTTTCAGTGGGAGTTTGCAAAATTTTTGTCTGTAAGCAGAGAGGGCTGGTACATCAGGAAGAGTGGACATTGAAAAGTTCAATGGCACAAACTTTGATTTATGGAAACTTAAAGTTGAAGATTTGATAGTAGATTGAGACCTGTGGTACGTTGTGTCTGGCACTAAGCCTACAGGTATGAAGTAGGAAGATTGGGATCTAGCGGATCAGAAGGCCAGAGGACTGATAAGGCTGAGTCTTGCAGATTTGGTTTTATTGAATGTCCATGAAGAAAAATCTGCACATGGGTTGTGGAAGAAGTTGGGAGACATTTATCAAGGAAAGTCCTTGGTAAACAAACTTTTCCTCAGAAAGAAATTATATTCTTTGAAGATGGATGGAGGAACGGCTGTGGCCGATCATCTAAACTCATTCAATATGGTGATCGCACAGTTGACATCTATGGGTGTGTCCATTACTGAAGAAGAGCGTTGCATGTTACTGATGTGTTCACTGCCAGATTCGTGGGATCACTTGGTAATGGTCATCGGAAGTACGGCTACCAAGCTTAAAATGGAGGAGGTAGTTGCTTCACTTCTATTAGAGGAGATGCGAAGGAAGTCCTCTGAGGAGCCAAATAAGCTCTCATTGTACAAGGCAGATCTAAGGATAAAGGTAAGAAAAAGGACACAAAGTCAAAGTCTCAGGAGTGATCCGCTACTCCTAGAAAGAAGTCCAAGGCGAAGTGTTGGAATTGTGGGCAGAAAGGTCATATCCAAAGGGATTGCAAAGAGGAGAAAAAGAAAAAGAAGAATTACACTTCCGACACGGAATCTTCTCAAAGTGATGCCAATGCCTTTGTAGTAGCCTTGGCAGTACCTGCATCAGATGAAGTATGGTTGGTGGACTCGGGAGCATCATTCCACATGACATCTCACAAAGAGTGGTTCTCAAAGTATGAACCGTACGATGGAGGGAAGGTGTTCCTAGAGAGTGATTCCACACTGGAGATCATTGGAAGAGGATGAGTCAGAATTCAATTCCCCGATGGTAGAGTAAAGGGAATTGATGGAGTACTCTATATACCTGGTCAGGCGTGAAACCTACTTTCTGTCAGTAAGTTGAATGATGTCGGAATCCAGGTAACATTTGTCCATAACGGTTGCAAGATGACTAGGGGTTCTATTGTTTTAGCTAAGGGTGAACGCATTGGAACACTGTATAAGTTAGATGCCAAACCTGTAAGTTGTAATAGTGTCTTTGTAAAGTCTGATAAAATTAATATGGCAACATGTGGTGTAAATGCGATGGAAGTTAAACTTCCTGCAGAGAAAACAATGCTCTGGCATCATAGGCTTGGCCATATTGGCGAGAAAGGTTTAAAAACCTTGAAGAATAAAAACCTGGTTGAGGGTTTGGTTGATTGTAATTTTGAATTTGATTTTTGCGAACATTGCATCTATGGAAAGCAAAACCATGTTCAGTTTTATTCTAGTTCCCAAAAATCTTCTGGTTTGTTGGATTATATTCACTCTGATGTATTTGGTCTTGTGGATGTTCTTTCTTTGTCTAATTCAAGATATTATGTATCGTTTATTGATCATTATTCAAGAAGAACATTCATTTATTTTTTGAAGAGTAAATCAACAGTGTTCAATTGGTTTAAGGAATTTAAAAGTCTTGTTGAAAATCAAACTGGGAGAAAGATCAAATGCTTAAGGATGGATAACAGTGGCGAGTTTTGCAATGTAGATTTTGACAAATTTTGTGTAGATCATCGCATTAAGAGGCATAAGACAATTCCTTATACTCCGCAATAGAATGGAGTAGCAGAAAAAATAAATCGGTCATTGATTGAGAGAGCAAGGAGCATGTTAGGTAGTGATGGTCTGGAGTAGAAGTTTTGAGCCGAAGCAGTGGCTACAGCGTGTTACCTGTTGAACCGTTCTCCTACGAAAGCATTGGTGGACAAAACACCTATGGAAGCATGGTCTGGTAAGAAGCCCTCGTTAAGACATTTGCGTGTTTTTGGCTGTGAGGCATACGCTCATGTACCTGATGTGACTAGGTCAAAGTTAGATAACAAAGTGGTGAAGTGTATCTTCATTGGGTACGACATTGGTGTGAAGGGATATAAGTTATGGAACCCTCTCACTGAAAAAGTGTTGTACAATAGGAGTGTTATTTTTTGTGAGATAAAACCTATTTCACTATCTCAGCCAGAGAAGAATGAAAAGACAATGGAAGTAGTTAAAATTCCTTTAGCTTCCAAAAGGGAGGTATTACAGACTCCAAATGAACTTGAGAATGAAAATCTAGAATTACCCGAGAATGAGGATGGGGAGACTTAGAGTACGAGTTCAGAAGAACGTGATTGTGAACCTCATGTTGAACCTCATGAAGCTTCACCACAGGAGGTGAGGAGATCTACTCAGGAGAGGCGGCAACCTGATAGGTACAGCTATTCACCGGAGTGGTTTAATTATTCTATGTTGAATGTTAATTGTGCCCATGCTTTGCTTACAGATGTTGATGAGCCTAGAACTGTTAAAGAAGCAATTAATATGTCAGATCCAGATTCTTGGTTGAACGCTATGAAAGATGAAATGAAATTCTTGGAGAAGAATGGTGTGTGTGTAAATGGGTACCTATTGAAAATGACACAAACACTCAATAGGTCATTGTATTAGCTCAAATGGTTAGATAAAACATTAGAAACCACTAATATCGGCCTATTTCCTTCTAACTAGAAAGAGTGTGATTAGTTGCATATTTAGCCCTCAGAATATGCTCCAAATCAGTGACCAATACTATCCTAGCATGAAGGATTTGATTCAATTTTAAACTAAAAATGTGAGAAAGCATACAATCTAGCTTGAAAACATGAAATGAAAACAATAAACTAGCATGATAAAATAGATGAAATGTGAGTCTAGGATAAATCTAACAACATAACAATGTAATTTTTATTCTAAGGTGAAGTCTTATTTGCTCTCAAAATAGGCTTCTATTTATAGAAGAATGGGAGAGAGAGAGAGGGGACAAAGTTCATTTATGAACTAGGAGGCTCATAAATGAATATGTAAGAGCCATTAATGCCCAAGGCATTAATAAGGCATGGGAGAGACATGGGCTTAAGGCATCTTTATTAATGAACGCATTAATGAAGTCCTTAAAGAGGGAAGGGAGGATGTAAGAGAATATGGACTTTAAGAAAGTCCAGCTTGAGAAAGTGGACTTTCTCAAGTGGGTGGAGTTGCTAAGTATTCCTTAATGGAATGTGA
>MU227522.1:716125-727345 GCA_018584345.1 Thuja plicata
AATTCATTTGAAAAACCCAAATATAGGATGATAGTACTCTGAGAAAGCTTTCCAATGATTATGAGTTATATATATATTGAGTTTATTAAGACTTTTCTTTTTAAGTTTTACTAAACATAGGTTGCCTAACCATTTAGCGACTTCTCTGTTCGACGCTTCTGGAAAAATAGTAAATTAGGGAAAAAATTTATGAAAAATATCTAGGAAATAGGTATTTATGTTACCTTTCTATAAAAATAATAATAAATGAATTTTGATATATAGAGATAAAGTTAGACTGATCAAAGTGAACCTATGTCCAAATTATTATTAATGTCACTTCATAACTCAATAAACTATTAAATATTTAACCAAATTGAATGAAACCAAATGGATTCCCTAGATATTTGTTTTACAAACCTAAATTAAAGATAATTATGTTCTTATTAGTTTTATAAAAAAATTTATATTGATCAAAGTGAGTGTCACTCTTGAAAAATCTTAACAAAAATAATTTTTGAAGGAGAAGGAAAAATGGATACAAATAAATTCCAATTTAAAAAAAATATATATATATTTATAAACTAGAAAAAAAATGCTAAAAGTCACTAGTTTACATAATCTTCAAATTTGTAATGGTTTAATGACAATAGACGTTCGAAAGAGAAGTTTTTTTTCAGAATGTTCATTTGAGTGTCAAAGTTGGCCAAAAAGTGGGACACAGTTTTGTGGGATCACCCATTTGCAGTATGTTTTAATGGCTACAAGAATTCATTTTATGGATGTGGTTTGAAAATAAGGAAGATTGAAAAGGCAATATGAGACTATGAGAAATCCTGAGTCTTGTATGTAAATTCTTTACAGTAATACAAAATTTTGCTTGGGGTTTTGAGTGGTGGGTTTTTTCCTGAAAGGGTTTCCCACGTTATATCTGTGTATCCTCTGTATGGTTTTCTGCATGGTTTTTAATTTACTTGCATATCTTTGTGGCTTAAATTATAGTTGCTTATTTCCCTGGCATTCTTGGCATTTGGAGAGCATTTCCGCACCATTTCTTTCTTTACAAGAATGAATCAAATACTTTCAGACTAGATCTTGAAATCCCTCTTTTGGATGACCCTGTGAAAAAGTATGCCAAGAGAAAAGTTGCTCGGCATGGTGTTGATTAAGCCCACTCATTTTATAGATGGCACTGGACAAGATGTTGTATTTGAGAAGAACTCCCAAATCATGAGATATAATGATGATCAAACTAGAAGATCCAAGGCTATCCATTTCTGGCAATAGAACATCCAATTGGCCTTCATGGTCCACGTCATCCAAGACAATGAGTGCAGACACAGATCTCAGCTGACTTGATAACATTTCTTTGCCTCTCTCTACATCCTCAAAAGATAAGTCTCCTTTTTTGACACCCATGTCCTTCAGAAGCATTTTCAGCTTCTCCTGCAAAGCTCCTTCACCACGCACATTAGATATAAAACTAGAGTAATGGAAGATAGAGAATTTTTGGTTGTACGAATCCTTTGCTAGAGTAGTTTTACCCACTCCCTCCATTCCCATGATCCCCACAATCTGTACATTGCCCTCACTCTTGGCAGAGTCAAGTGTATATTTTTCCAATTCACATACAAGCTTAGATGTTGAGGAAGATGCAGAAGTGGATGCCATATGGAATTCTGTTGGCGAAATGGTCAGTGCTTCTTTCTAAATTTGTGACAAGAGACTAACTATGTGTGGGTTCTGTAAATCTAACAATTGTATCTAGTATTGACAGGACGATCTTTTAGTGCAAGATCAACTACACTTGTAACAAGTGATATAAAACTTGGTCACAAGTTCAAATACTTTCAGATAACATTGAATGAGAGACTAATGGAAAAATGGTTAGCATTCCCACTTGTAATTGATTCAATTTCAAATACAAATGGAAGTGGGGAAATAGGTCTGTAAGTAGTAGCACTATTTATACATTATCAGAGAATTTGTGGATAATAGGCACGTGTGTGAATTGAACGCGGTGTTAAATTAATAAAAGAAATTTGGTACATTATTTATTTCCATTCCACATCTTTGATGATGTTTTTGTTGGGATGTGAAGCCCAACAGTTGTCTTTTGTATTTTCCTATGTGTCCATTTGACTTCTTCATATTCTATGAAGAGTCTTCCTTAATAGATTTATATATCTACTGTTGTAATTGATGTAAGATTCAGACAAGTTAGTAATAAGATTTCTCTGCAAGTGTGGATGTAGGCAATTTTGCTGAACCACGATAAATCTTCAAGTTTATGCGTTATTTTGTATTTGTGTTTGCTGTTTGTATTTCTCAATTCTTTTCGACTTTCACAATTGGTATCAGAGCAGGCTGTCCAGCAATTTTGAAATTGGGGATAAACTTGGAAAGAAATGGAGGAATCAAAAGTGCAAAAATTTGTAAGCAAAAATTTCAGCTTGTGGAAGGTACAGATGGAATCATTGCTTATCAAGATAGATCTCTCGCTGGCTTTAGAAGATAAAACAAAGAAGCCAGCTTCACTGAAAGATGAAAACTGAGAAATCTTGGACAAAAATGCAAGAGCATCAATCTTTCTTTCGCTGTCTGACAATATCTTGTTTAATGTCATAAATTTTCCAACCACCAAGGAGGTGTGGGATAAATTAGCCAGCACATATGCGATGGCTTTAGCTCCTAACAAAGTCTTCATTATGAAGAAATTGTATAAGCTAAAAATGAAGGAAGATGGAACCATGACAAATCATCTCAATGAATTCAACATATTAATTAGCCAAGCAAATTTGGTTGGAATGAAACAAGATGATGAAAGCAAAGCTGCTATTCTTTTATGCTCATTACCTAGTAGCTGAGATGGTGTCGTTATAGCCATAAGCACTATGGATTCAAGCTCTAAAAAGTTGGCATTTGATGAAGTTTCAGCCACTCTTCTCTCCGAGGACATGAGAAGGAAGAATGATGAATCTTCATCCGGAGAAGCCTTGACAGTAGTAAGTACCAAGAATAGAGGATGAAGTGAAAATAGGGGTAGAAATATTCATCATAGGAGATCAAAATTTGCAAATAGATCAAAGTCTAGAGGATAGAATGGTGATTGTTGGTTTTGTGGTAAAGTTGGTCATGTAAAGAAAGATTGCAGAAATTACAAAAGGGCTCAAGAGAAATTTTGGGACAGCGAAGCAAACACGGCTTATGATAGTGTCGATGGTGCTTTGATATTGTCCACAAGTGATACTACTTCAAATTCATGGGTATTGGATTCTGGTGCATCATTTCATGCCTCCTCATGCACGGACCTCTTCACAAATTATCAAGAAACTAACTTTGGCAAAGTTTATTTAGGGGATAATAAGGCCTGTGAAATTATTGGAAAAGGGGATATTTTGTTGTGCTTAGAAGGAGGTGTTAAATGCATGCTTAAAGATGTTCATCATGTTCCTCAATTGAAAAAAAATTTAATTTCAGTGAGTCAGCTCTATTCTCAAGGTTTTCTTACCTCTCTAACAGATGCATGGAAAGTTACAAAAGGTTCCATGGTTATTGCAAAAGGGGATAAAGTTGGTAGTCTCTACATAGTAGAAACTATTGGTGAAGTGGGAGCTGCCATGACAGTTGAGGAAAGCAATTCAGAACTTTGGCATCAAAGGCTCGGTCACATGAGAAAGAAGGGCCTTGAAATTATGCATAAGCGGGAACAACTACCAGGCCTAAAAGCCATTGATTTACCATTCTGCAATCATTGTCTTTATGGCAAGAAAAAGCGGGTAAGCTTTCTGAAATCCGGACATGAGAAGAAGGATACACCATTAGCACTTGTCTATTCTAATGTTTTTAGACCAACTGAGGTAAGCTCTATTGGAGGAGCTAATTACTTTGTTACTTTTCTTGATGATTACACAAGGAAAGTATGGATATTTATGCTTCATAAGAAATCTGAAGTATTTAATAAGTTTAAGATTTTTAAAGCTTCCATTGAAAATCAGATTGGACATAAGATTAAATGTTTAAAAACCGATAATGGAGGAGAGTTTTTCTCCTTGGAATTTGACTCCTTTTGTGCAGATAATGGTATTCACAAAATTAAAATTGTTCCATTCACACCTCAAGAAAATGGGGCAGCCGAGAGGTTGAATAGAACAATTTTGGAAAAGGCTAGATGCATGCTTTCTAATGCCGGTTTGGGCAAGGAATTTTGGGTGGAAGCTTGCAATACAACAGTATATTTGATAAATTGAAGTCCTTCATCTTGGTTGGAGTTTGGAATTCTG
The DNA here is from genome assembly GCA_018584345.1 of Thuja plicata. Taxonomy (NCBI): domain Eukaryota; kingdom Viridiplantae; phylum Streptophyta; class Pinopsida; order Cupressales; family Cupressaceae; genus Thuja; species Thuja plicata. The sequence continues at coordinate 720,388 of MU227522.1, forward strand.
GAAGAGGAATGGCTAGAAAAGAGGATCTCATACTCTCACATCCGAGTATTTGGGTGTGAAGCCTATGTTCATGTCCCAAAGGAAAAGAGGACAAAGCTGGATTCAAAAACTCAGAAAGGCATCTTTGTGGGCTATGGAGAAGATCAATATGGTTTTCGCATATGGGATCTGGTGACTAAGAAAATAATTTGAAGCAGAGATGTAGTCTTCAATGAGAAGATATTTCTAGCTCTTCACACTCAAAATGAAAAACCATTAGTGGATTATGTTCCACTTTCAATACTTGAAAATAATTCCACTTCTCAACTGATGCCTTCGCAAAGAACTCATGGCAGAGGACAAATGTACCAGTTCATTTTAGCACCCTCTGTGCATCAATTTATGGCTGAGAACCCTGATGGAAGAGATCCTAGCAGTGAAGAAGACACTTTGTTTAATGAGCACAATTTTCTACAGACACAGTCTGAACAGAGTGTGTCTCATATTTTGGAACAACAACCTTCCTCTGTTTTGGACAGAGGAGCTGCGCAACCTCATTACTCAGCCCATGTAACTGCTATGTGCAGGGGGGGAAGGGGATCTTTTTCCTCTGTGTGTCCACTTACCAGCAGATGTAGGAACTTCCCACGCTATGGAGGAATTTCCAAACATGTTGGCAACACAAACACCAGTCATGCCACACAGTGTTGGTAAAAATACTGGGGCTGGCAATCCACGTAGTAGACATGGTCTTGGCATGCGCACCAATTAGCAGCCTCACTTGGAGGATTCATGCACCAACCTCCCTCACATAGAGCATCAATGCATCATGTAGGCTAATCTGAAGGAGTCGCCTGCTATGGTAGGTAAATAAAACATTACTATGTGCAGACCTTGGCATGGGGAATTCGACACAGAAGAATCCATCTTAGAAGGCACCCATCACCATGGATTTCTTTCCCAGCCCGTGCCACTATAGCCAAAGGATCTAACACATATTCAAACATTTTGTAATCAGCCAGAAGGAAGAAATTCAAATTGCTCTGTTTCAAATGAATTTATTGTAAGAAATTGGTTCAAATCACAATAACCATACATTTAATTCAATTCCAGAATTAAGGAGGTCTACCAGGCCAAGAAGAATCCCATCTAATTTCTCAGATTATGAGCTCTTATTCGCAGAAGAAGCAGAGCCTCTAGCTTTAATTTATGATAAAATAGAACCACCAAGTTTTAAAGCGGTAATGAAGGATGAGAAATTTGATAAATGGTAGGCTACAATGTGAGAAGAGATGGACTCTTTATCCAAAAACCAAACATGGGACTTGGTATCTCTTTCACCTAATAAAAGAGCATTACGAAACAAGTGGGTTTATAAATTGAAGGAAGAAGACAGAGGTCGACAATGATTTCATGCAAGATTAGTTGTCAAAGGATATGCACAGTAGCAAGGTATCAAATTTGATGAAATTTTTTCTCCAGTTGTAAAGATGACTACCATCCAGGCATTTTTGGGCTTAGTTGCAGCTTGGGATCTTGAGCTTGAACAATTGGATGTGAAGACAACATTCTTACATGGAGACGTTGATGAAGAACTATATATGTTTCAGCCTGAAGGTTTTGTCAAAAAGGGCCAAGAGCATCTTTATTGCAGATTGAAGCGAAGTCTATATGGGCTCAAGCAAGCCCCAAGACAATGGTATTTGAAATTTGATCAATTTATGCTTGAGCATAAGTTTATTCGCTCGAAAGATGATCCATGTGTGTATTTCAAACAGTTACCTAATGGTGGATTTGTTATTCTTTTACTTTATGTAGATGATATGTTAGTTACATGCACTAGCATGAAGCTTGTTCATGAACTTAAGAAACAGCTAGCTAGCAGATTTGCCATGAAAGATTTGGGAGCAGCGAAAAGGATTCTTGGAATGGCTATTATTCGAGATAGAAATAAGAGGCAACTTTGGTTATCTCAAAAATAGTACATTGACAAAGTATTGGACAGATTTGGGTTGCTAGAAGCTAAACTGGTTAGCATTCATTTAGCTTCTCATTTTCAGCTATCAGCAAAATTGTGTCCCAAAACCCAAGAAGAAAAAGATTTTATGCAAAACATCCCTTATACATCTGCAGTTGGGAGTATTATGTACACCATGATTTCCACTCATCTAGAACTTTCTCATGCAGTGGGAGTACTAAGTTGATATATGAGTAATCTGAGTAAACCTCATTGGGAGGTTGTGAAATGGATCCTAAGGTACTTAAAAGGTACCTCTGATTTTGCCTTATGTTTTGGCAAGGATAAATCTTGTTTGCAAGGTTTTGTCAATTCCGATCTTGGTGGCGACTTAGATAAACGTAGATCCACTTCTAGTTATGTTTTCACCTTTACTGGGGCATCGATAAGTTGGGGATCTAAATTGCAACATTTAGTTGCTCAATCATCTACAGAGGCTGAATACATGGCTCTTTCCGATGGGGCCAAGGATATGGTATGGTTGCAACTTTTGTTCAAAGAATTGGGTTTGAAGAAAATAGATTTTGCTCTATTTTCTGACAACAGTAGTGCCATATTTATGACTAATCATCATACCTCGCAGTGTCGATCCAAACACATTGAGCTACGCTATCACTACATTTTCCAATTGGTTGAAGAAGGCAAGCTTCATGTGGAGAAGATTCATACGAAGGTGAATCTAGCTGATGCACTCACAAAGGTTTTTACCTGGGAGAAGTTCAAATTTTTCCGAGCTTCTCTCGGCATTCTTCAGATATAATTCCTGAAGGGAGCAAGGGATTCTTTGGTTACATCAGCATTGGTCTTCAAGTGGGAGATTTTTGGGATGTGAAGCCCAACGGTTGTCTTTCATCTTTTCCTATGTGTCCATTTGACTTCTTCATATTCTATGAAGAGTCTTCCTTAATAGATTTATATATCTGCTATTGTAATTGATGTAAGATTCAGACAAGTTAATAATAAGATTTCTCTACAAGTGTGGATGTAGGCAATTTTTGCCGAACCATGATAAATCTTCAAGTTTATGCGTTACTCTATATTTGTGTTTGTTGCTTGTATTTCTTGATTCTTTTCGAATTTCATAATTTTTAAATGTATCACAAAGCAAAGTCTTCTCTGCTTCCGCCTGCATAGCATATTACCAAGAAATCAATTGATATCAAATCATATTAAAATTAGCATGCAACGTCGAGTAAATGCAAGTAGGATTCTTTTAACATATGTCAGAACATTGGCTTCCATATGTAATAATTTGTTTTGGTATAACTTGAATTCGAGGAAATGCTTCTTTTTCCTCTTCTGTGGTTGTTGGTGCTTGGGGGTGCAACTTTGCATTGCCGTCTCTTAATGTGAGAAAGAGACCACACTTGGTTGGAGGCAAACCTCTTCTTATCGGTGGGTGCAGGAAAACAAAGTCTTCTTTGGGTCGATTAAACAAAATCAATAGATATGTATAGAATAAAACAGGTTGAATTATTATAGTTCAACTAGTTGATAATTTATTTATTAATTCAATATATTAAATGTTCTTAATATAGTAGTTAGTATTATGATTTAAAAATATAGATTCTTAATATAGATTTTGAAATATTTATTGTTTTTAGTCTAGAAAAGTTATTATTTTGTTAATTGAATATTTAGGATTTTACACTCATCATTTATGTTGTTTGGAGTTAAGTTTGGATCCTTGTGTTTGACTAATCATGGGCTCATCTTCTAGGTTGAGGACTATTGGCAAGAAAAATGGTCATTCAATTATTTCAAGTCATCTAATGGACAGTGACAAGTTCTTATAAAAATGGAAGAAATCACCAATTGACAAGTGGTTTTCCTCTACACTTGAAAGGGGTACTCGCTTATACAATGGAGGTTTTGGGAGATTTAGGCACTAATGACCTAAACATATAAAAATGGTTTTAAAAGAGAAAATAGAGAGATAGAAATTTAATAGAATAAACACAATACTATCGTAAACATATTCATAAATGAGCAAGAGGAATAAAATCTCTAAGTAGCGACCCAACAACTTCACCATATTTTTGTGTCTCTTTTAATTTAGAAAAATCAATTTATTGATAAAATCATTGATTTCTTTTAAATTAACCTCTTCAAAATTACTCTTCTTAATGACTAAATGAATTCCATCAAAAAGAGTTCCTTCATAAATCTTATCATATTGAATGAATCCCATGATTAAACTTGAAGAGAATGTAGGAATTATGATATTTTCTTATTTGTTTACAAAATTGAAATTTTGTCTAATAAGTTATACCCTAGTAGAGAGAAGGGAATATTTACATAGCATTGCCTTCACCTATATTTGTTAGCAAAGAATGCACTCAATGGTGTCTTGAGCATGTTAGCAAAACTGATCTAGTAGGGTTTAGAGTTTAGAGTTGTCTTCATCTATTGTTGTTTTTGTGCAAGGTTCCCAATGGGGATGTTAGGTCCCCCCCCCCCCCCCCCCCCCTCCAGGGAAAACTTTAAGAAACCCCCTTCTGGGAAAAGGTGTAAAATACTGGCGAATCCTCCCTTATTTTGGGGGAAAAATTTAATATTTTTGGCAAAAATTTTTAATTTGAACGGAAAAAATATTATTTGTACTGGAGATTTTTTTTCAATTATATGAAAATTCTATAAAATCTTGGAAAATTTTTAATTATTGAAAAAAATCGCGGTGACAGGAACACATATGGAGAAACCATTATTATTCAATGGGGGTGTTGGTTGTATTTCCTATTTTGGTAGTTCTCCTGGTTCCTTGTCCTGCTCTCTGAGCTCTGAGGTGCTCAAATTCAGCTATTTCTCGTTCATTATTCCCTTACCTCTATCAAGTTTCAGGTTTTCAAGTCTAAACTTTGCTCATTATGCAAAAACCCTTGAAAACCCTACTCATACCCAAGTGTTGAAAGATGAATTTTAAACCTTAGGTCATGCCTTATGTTTCAGCGTTACTTTTTCATTCCACTAAAGGCATGTGTTTTAATTTAGGTCGCCTTGTCGCGTTACCCCAGCTGAATATTCCATTTGTCTTCCCGACTTTGCTTTTTCCTTGTGTCGCGTAGTCTTGTTTAAAAACCGAATATTCCTTTAGCGTTCTGAGACTTAGCAATTTCTTTCAGTCGGGTAGTCGCAAGATATCCATGTTATAAAGATTTTTAAAGATGGGACCCACTGTTAGTCAGGTGATCATGGGAGAAATTAAACAGTTATGAGAATGTTCTCAGACTTCGTGATTACTTCATGTCACGTTGTCGCCAAATCAAGCCAAAGCTAATAGTTAAGTCAGGCCTTCAGTCGAGTGGTCTCAGAATAGAATGGCGGTTAAAAGATTTTGATTCAGACTACGTGACTAACCGTTTAAAGTTTGCAGTATTGTTTAGTTAGGATGTCACCAGAACAAGATAATGCTTCAATTTTCTGTTATGCAGCAAGTAAACCAATGATTGTATGACATGTGTCATAAGACGCGTGGCTGTTGAGAGAAGGTTATCACGTGGTCGCCAGAAGGAGGAAATGGAATCAGTGACTTTGAGACTAAAGTACTTTGCCTTCTGTCGCGATGTTTGGAAATGATTTAAGGGTATGTAGAGACATTGAGCGATTAAGCGACTGCCATCAGATGAAAGAATCAGGAGATCCAACGGTTGTCACAATGTCTGAGAAGAAAAGTGCCCCAGGGGAAAAGACCTCCCGACTTGGTGATTAGGGTATGTCGCGCAGTTGTCAGAAGTGAAAAGGGGGCGCTTATAATATGTTAAGGTAAAGTTGAATGCTCAGGGCTTATATCTTCCAACAAGGCGACTAGGCATTGTCGCGAAGTCTTGAAACAGAAATTAAACACTCAGCGACAAGGAGATAACTATAAAATTTAATGGTAACGGCTAGTCGCGAAGTCTCAGAAAGAATGGTGAGTTAATATTAACTCTGAGCGACTTTGATTTCAGTTATGTCGCGTGATCGCCAGATGATCACTTGGGTCAGCCAAGGTTAAGAAAACACATTGTCGCCAAGTCTTAAGATGGAACCATGGTTAGTGACGGAGGCCTGTGATAAAGAGACTTAATGCAGTCGCCCAGTCGCCTAATTACAAAATCTAAAAAATGGTGGCAGTTTTCTGATGTGACAGAGTAAATCTCTCGGCAACCAATCAGAGGCTCGTATTTTGATTACTGTGCAAAAAGAGTAGCTGAGATGTGAGATAGAGAATGAATTAGAATGTGACATGTCAGCTCTCTTAAACATTATATGATTTCTCTGAGGATTCATTTTTGAAAATTTGATTTCCTGTCAACTTCAGCAACTACGGCTAGGTTTTTCAAAGTTCACGGCATGGAAAATTAATGGCAGAACTAATGTTTCCAAATTATGATCTACGTACTCTGAATGATGGCTATAAGGAGTTGATAGTGCATTCATTCTTATTCACTATGCTTTTAGTTTTTCAGAGCCAAGTTGCTAATTTTCAGAAGAGTGATATTTTGCGCAGTTTGCAGTATATCCAAAGTTGATTAGAGAGAGTTCTAAATTGCAGAAGATTGTGCACAGAACAAACAACTGATATTGGAGATAGATTTGTTTCAATATCGGTAAGAAAAAGAGATTCAAGGTGTTGCAGATATGAGCAGAGCTGTGAGTGTCGCTTCAACAAGTGGAGGGAGTGGAGAGGAACTGAAAGGAAAAGCAAGTTTCTCTGATGAGTTTCTCCATCTTCTGCCAGGATCAACGCAGAATAAGAAGGCCGATGCTAGTGTCCTCCTGGATGAGTACAAGAAAATTTGAGATGCTGTGACCCCGGGCACAACAGGTTTCTCTCTTTTCAACTACTTCTATACAAATTCTGATAAGCCCATCCCAGTTTCAAACCCTTGGACATGTGGTCTTGCTAGGTTGCTTGTTCCTGATGTTTTCTTAGATGTAGACCTATTTCTAGACCTAGCAAATCACTATGATGCCCTGACA
>MU227523.1:58724-69729 GCA_018584345.1 Thuja plicata
GCTTACATGTTTCATTAAGACAAGTCATAATCATCAACTTAAAATATGGACAAAGAGAGAGATAAAGAGATATAGACATGTACCTTGTTTATTCTGATAATATCTTTCTCGAGCTTCTTCACATAGTCTGTGTTCAGTAAGTTCTGAATAATGTCGTGCACTCTTATTTAGCCTTCTCTTTTTATTTCCTATCACAAGTTGCATAGTTGTCTTCTTTTTCCAAATTGTGAAGTATTTTGCGACTTTCGAGTTAACAAGATGACAAAAAAATATATTTATTTATATGTAATAGTTCTAAACCTGAAATGACACCAAAGAGGCTGACATAGGTTTCTATCAAAAGTCATCTTTGACTTTCGATAGAAACTGAACACTTTCTATCGAAAGTGCTTTGCTAAATGTTGGGGAAAATCCAAATCATGAAACTACTTTCGATAGAAAGTAGTTTCGATCAAAACTAATTAGTTTCGATTGAAACTACTTTCTATTGAAAGTAGTTTCTATCGAAACCCCCAAAAATGATGCCATCTGCAAAGGCTAACAACAATATGCAGTTTTCATGGCTTCGGGGCTCAAGCGTGGGGCGCAAGTGGAAGAATAGGGACACATCCTTTTGCATCACACAAGTACTCTGAATGAGCTTTCTAACAAATATAGATTTGACAAATTTTGAATTAATTAGGTCTATGTATTTTGACGTGCATCAAATGTAGGTTTTTTATCAAATATAAACTTCTAGGTTTGACATTCAATGAAAAATAGGAGAAAATAGAAATTTTTTTTTGAAAAATAACAGTGCCCTCCAATTTCGAATCTTCTTTCTATCAAAAAAAAAATTGAATTTCGATAAATACACAACAAGTTATCAGCTACGCAGTCAAGGTATGTCAAAATTACGGTTGACTCTACTTCAAACGTTCATAAAATATGCAATAATCATGATAATGTCATCAAACCAATTGTATGCCCTCCTTATGGATGTTAAAAAACCAAATTCAAAAGAAGCACATTGATATCTATTTTAGAAAAAAAGTTATGTTGTACGAAGTCATTGTACCTTTTTGAAAAAGACGTATTCAGCAACATAGCAGTTTTAGTGGGAGAAAAAAATAACCATTAAAATAAATTCAAAAACAAATTAAAAAAATATATTTAGAATCTAGATAGAAAATCCTAAAATACTCTAGTTTACTTCATCTTCTGATTTCAAACAGTTTAACGACAATATGCATCCGAATGTGAATTTTTTCTCAAAATGTAGACTTCAATGTCCGTTTAGGCAAAAAAGTGTAACCCACTATTGTGGTATCACCCTTGTCTAACTAAAAATCATAATTATACTTTAGAAAATTTATAAAGGGTTAGTGATATCTAATTTCAATTTGTTTTGTTCTCCAATGCATCACTAGATTCTTTGACATATTGATCGCACTGGTATTATCACACAAGATAGGAATAGGCTCATCAAAGTTTATTCCTATATCGTGCAAAGTTTGCTTCATCCACAATACTTGAGTGCAACAGGACATTGCAATATATTCTGATTTAGTGGTGGATAATGTTACAAAATCATGCTTCTTGCTTGACCAAGCAACTAACCGGGAGCCCAAAAAGAAATCTTCACCACTAGTACTCCTTCTTTTGTCATCACAACCTACCCAATCTAGATCTGTATATGTTGCTAGTGAAAAAATTTGATGCCTTGGGATACCATAATCCCATATCCTTTGTTCCTTTCAAATATTTGAAAACCCCTTTTTCTTCCATGATATGTGACTCTTTGGGTTCTTGCTGAAATCTAGCGGCCAAACAAACTGCATACATGATATTAGGTCTAGTAGCAGTCAGATAAAACAAATCTCCTATCATTTATCTGCATAGACTTGCATCTTCTTTCAATGAAACATCTACCTTAGATAGCTTATTGTCGGTAACAATATGAGTGCAAATAGGTTTAGAATTTTTTAGACCAAATTTCTTTAGCAGCTTTTCCACATACTTGGATTGAGAGATAAATATGCCTTGACTGTTCTGGTTTACTCGCAACCCAAGAAAGAAATTTAACTCTCCTATCATTGACATTTCAAATTCCTTCTGCATATCTTCTGCAAACTTTTTCCACAAGTCATCTTTGCCTCCAAAGATGATATCATCAACATACACAACAACAATCAAAATCATTTATGAATTTCTCTTGACGTACAAATTGTTGTCGGCCCATCCTTTCTTGAATCCTTGACTGATCAAATGCTTTTCTAATTTACCATACCAGGCTCCAAGTGTATGCTTCAACCCATACAAAGCCTTCCTTAATCCACAAACAACATCAGGATCCTCTTCTGATTTGAAACCTTCCATTTGTTCAATGTACACTTCTTCCTTTAGCTCGCCATTTAGGAACGCATATTTGACATTCATCTCTTAAACTTTAAGTTTCTTAAAATTTTCAAATGCCAAGAATATCCTAATGACCTCTATCCGAGAAACAAGACCATAAGCCTCCCGGAAATCAATTCCTTCAATATGTGAATATCCTTTGTAAACCAAACTTGCCTTATTCGTTACAACTTTCCCAGTTTCATCAAGCTTATTTTGGTACACCCATTTTGTACCTATCACATTTTTGTCTCTTGATCTGGGCACAAGTTCCTAGGTTTGACTCTTTTCTATCTGATTTATCTCATCCTTTATATCCTTTATCCAACTTTGATCATTAAAAACCTCTTCTACAGTTGCTAGCTCAATATCTAAAAGTAAACACAACAAAACATGATCTTGTGTTGCCCTACTCAAGGAAATGACACCTTTATGTTTATCTCCAATAATCTATTTTTCTGAATGATGCCTTTGTACATACCTTGGTTTCTTAACTGTAGATGTTGGTGTCAGCTGAACACCAACCTCATCCTTCTTTTCGTCCTTTATTTTCTCTTCTCCATTAGATTCATACTCAATATGCCTTTTGGGAGTCTTCTGAAAATCCTCATCAACCTTCACATTCGCACTTTTCACAATTCTATTCAATCTTTTATTGTAGCACCAATAAGCCTTGCTTCTAGCTAAGTAACCCATAAATATTCCTTCATCATCCCTGCTATCAAACTTGCCAAGATTATCTTCATCTTTCCTAATATAACATTTGTTGCCAAATATCTTGAGGTATTTAATTGTTGGTATTCTACCATGACATAATTCATATGAATTCTTTCCATACCTTCTCTGATAAAGAACTCTGTTAAGCATGTATACAACAACATGAACTACTTCTCTCCTATAAATCTTTGGTAGACCTTCTTCACTCAACATAGTTCTAGCTACTTCCTAAATTGTCTGGTTCATCCTTTCTACAACACGATTCTGCTACGGTGTTCTTGCTGTTGAAAAAATTCTCTTAATTCCATGCATCTCAAAATAGATTCAAATGCATCATATGTAAACTCGCCACCTTTTTCAGATTTCAAATACTTAATCTTGCTTCTGGATTCAGTCTCAACTCTTGCTTTGAAAATATTGAACATTTCAAATACTTCCAATTAATCTCTAAGAAATGAAACCCATGTCATATAGAATAATCATCATTAATACTTTTAACTTTTCTATCGGTGATAACTAAATTGTACCTGATACACTTTTGAGCAAGGGAGATATATGATTCAGATTTTTCAATGCTCCCCCTTAGACCAATGGTTTGTCATTTTTCGGCAGGGACAACACTTGGATCCGGTACTGTTGTAACTTCCTTGTTATTGGACTTCTTCCTCCATTCCATACCTATTTTCTCAGATCCACTTAGTTCAACAATCCTGTTGCTACATTCAACATTTTTTGGAGTTCTGTCGGATTCACATGATTTAGAAAAATGACATGTTTGTCCACACTTAAAACATTTTGCATCATTCTTCCTAAATATCAAATATTTAGCTTCGCATTATCTTGCTTTATGACACACACCGATTTTCCATGAAAAATTATGTTCATGACATCTTCCTTTTCTTGTTTAGAGATTTGACTTTTGCATACACTTTCCTCGTGACCAAATTTATGACATTTATTGCATTGTAATCGTTGAAATTTCCTCATTTGGCAGTTTACAACTTTGTGACCAAAGTTCTTACAAATGTAACAACAACCATTGAAAGATAAATACCTTTAGGCATTAGGTTGTCTCACCAGTAACTCCTTTGTGTTTTTTGCCTTAGTCAATAATCCTTTTCCTTTATCGGTCTTCTTTGTTTAATCATAAGATCTTGGGTCTTCTTTGTCCTTAATTGCTTTCGATAAGTTCAATAGCTTGTCCAGTACTGTGTTATCTTCAAATGACTTAGATCCTTCTCTTAGCTTAAATAATTTTGATTCTAATTTTGCATTTTGTTCTGAACTATTTTTTATCATTTCCTTTAAATTTTCTTCTATCGCCTTCCATTCATCTAATATTTTTTAATTTCAAGTATTGTCATCCATTTATCCTTTGTTTTGTACATATTTCTAGATCTGGTAGGAACATCACTCAGAATTTGCTCATTGTTTTCGTTAATTTCCAGAACCAATTCTACAGTTACCTTTTGAATCTTTTAATTTTGTAAGTTCTTGTTCAAGTTCAACAATTCTATTTTTTGATCTCCTCAGCTCTTGGCAGACATCTTTGTGCCTTGCTTTGAAGTCCTTGATCTTCTTTCTTAGTTTAGCAATGCAGATATTTGCTTCCTTCAGGATTTCTTTTAGTCCTTCATTTTCTAATTTAGTACCCTCAATGTCACTCAACATGGTATTCCAATCTTCTTCCAAAAATAAACTGTCTTCATCTGTTCAAACATCCAAGATATCCCTCAAGTGGTTAAACTCTATCTGCAAGGCACCAAGCTCTGATATCGATTGTTGAAAAAGATGAATAACTGAGAGGGGGGGGGGGGGGGGGGAANGGGGTGAATCAGTTATTCCTACACAACTTATAAAACTTTCTCTCTGTTGGTAAACACTTAAACAATACTGATAACACTTGAAGATTTGTCGGTAAAGGACATTAAACATTTACAAAAGATGTAAACATGAAAAGCACAGAAACACCGAAATAGAGAACACCAGATTTAACATGGAACCCAAAGATGGAAAAAACCACAGAGAAACATCTTAAGATATAATAAAAATAAGTTAAGGTGACACCAAAAAGGTGATTTGATACAAAAGCTCACTGTCAGAAATAGAAGGGCTCACTACCAATACACATGCTCACTATTGATACAAGGGCTCACTACCAATACACATGCTCACTGTCGATACAAGGGCTCATTGTCGATATTGGGGCTCACTACCGATACGAGGGCTCACTGCTTGAGAGATATGAAAAGATGATAGAATTTACCTCTAAGATCTACAGACTGTTTTGTACCACTAGTACAAAAACAACAATATATGACTAAATAAACTACTAAAAATTGTAGATAAATGATGAATTTTGGTCACGTGACCAGTAGTAGTTTATTTCCAGTCATTTATCTCATGACCAAATTTATGACTAAACTATTTTAGCCATTGATTTGGTCATTTATTTAGTCATTTATTTAGTCATTTATTTAGTCATTTATTTGGTCATTGATTTAGTCATTTATTTGGTCATTTATTTGGTCGTTGATTTGGTCATTGATTTAGTAGTTTATTTGGTCGTTTATTTGGTCGTTTATTTGGTCATTGATTTGGTCATTGATTTAGTCATTTATTTAGTCCTTTATTTAGTCATATATTTAGTCATATATTTAGTTGTTTATTTAGTCATTTATTTAGTCATATTAGGACACGATAGAATTGAACCACCATCCTCCTACTTGTAAATTAGGCGCTCTTCCATTGAGCTAGTACCCTTTAAAGATAATCCACCTCAAAATTCTTTGTGCTCCATTCTTCCAAAAACTCTAGAATTGGATTTGCAGATGAACCAACAATGATGTAAACCATTAAAGCTAAATTTTTCACTAGCCCACAAGCCTACAGATAAGAAATGAGAAAAATTGTCACCACCATCTTAAATTAGAAACTCTTGCTACATAATCTCTAAACTACAATTATTTTCACATGAAAAGTTGGAAATTGTTTTCACCTATCCTTCAGGTGTTTCTGCAGGACACATCATGCCTTAGTGTGAATTATGTAACTATTTGGGTTTTGCCAGCTTACCTATACAAACAAAGTACATATATATCAGGTTGTACATAGTTTACCAACCAAAAAACCAAGGTGATACAAAAATGAATATGTTAAATTAATGTAAATTATTCTACCTTCACGTCCAATTAGAGAGTTTAACCTTAGTAAATGCGATAGGGTTGATGCAAATGTCAGACGATTCAAAACTTGTATCAACAGTCAAGATGGTTAACTGATAAATATTACATAAGGAAGAAATTAATATAGATATTTGTGTTACAACAACAATAGTACATGTGACACTCCATCCCTTGTACCTTCTGCATTTGCTTGATCCCAGTTTCCGGTAGCTAAGGAGTATTTTAGGCCACTAGAAATTCTTTTTGCTTTAATTGCAAATTGTAGATTCACATCTTTCCCAAAATCAACACACTGCTCGAATTGGCATAAATCAGAAGGCTTCTATAAAAAGATTATATTTATTTAAACAATTTAGAAGCAGAGTGAAATAATATAGTAAAATATAACAAACCTTTTGCAAGTAGGACCTCACATCTATGGTCTGCTTTCGGAAAAGATAAACAAAAAAAAATAAGGAAATTGATATGACTTCCCTAGGGATCAAATAATAAAGCAGGTCTTAATAATTTCTATATCTATTGCAAGCTCATCAAGAGTATATTTTTAAATGGTAAATGCAACAAACCATTCTAAACAAGATTTCTTAGTTTCGCTATGCTCTCCTACACCAACATGAGGCAGCATTTCCAACTGAAGAATGTCTTTGCCATACCTGCAAAATCTAATTGTTAGTTAGCTGTACAGGAGCATGTTAATGTTGGAAGTAGATTCCATAAATATTTTTTTATCAAGATTACATAATATTACAAACAAACTATTAAACCGCAGGAATAACTTATTGAAACAATAAATATTAAAAAAGAAAACTTCTTAATTTATATGTTCTCTAGAAGATAAATAGTCATCTAGTTGAAAATATTGTTCATAAAAAGGCTCACTTAATACTCTTTTCTCTAGTAAAACCAACAGTTGACCCTCGCTTCCCATTAATGTAATCCAAAGCAACCTATTAAAAACATAAGAAGTAATGGAGTAAATACAGATTACATCTTTAATACCAAACCATTCATCAAAAGAATTATCCTCTGCTATAATACAGTCTAAGGGCTTAACATATCACCTATGAAATTTTAATATATTTAAAGTGTGTACCTAGAAATTTCCTCTATATGCACAAAAAATCTTATTAGCCTTCCCATTTACAAGAATCTCCCCTTTTTTGCTTGGTTGCAATAGATCTTACATTCCATAAAGATTAGAGCACATGATTATGCCTCCTCCAATGATGGCCTCAACAACTCCATCATAGTAGCATCACTGAAGTCATAGCATATATGCTCTAGAATATCCTTATCAACAACAAACCCAAGGGCTCTAAAAAACAATGATAATTGGAATGTCTGAACGAATATAAGGAAATGGTGCTCAAATAAATTTCCCAGATGAACCCTGGTTGACATTAAAATTGATAGGAAAAGCGCATAAGAAATACTATATAAGGATAAAAAATATATAGTAAAACATTGTAAGACTGTTGAATTTTTTTTATAAAATTCCAAATTGTTGTGAAAATCCCTCATAGTAACTTATCAAGAAATTGCCTGACAGAATAAAATATTCCTATTTTGTAGCTACCCACTAGTGTATATATCTTACTTGGAAATGATTTTTAAGTTTCAATGTTTAGCATAATTATCCAATGCACTCTTTTCTGAACCACAATCAACAATAACATCCCTCTCCAAGACAGTCATAGAAGTTCAAAGAAATGCTAAAACATATGCAAATTCCTCTTATCTATCCAACAACTCATAAAACATATTCACAATAACATCTAAATCTTGAATTTGAAAGAGGCAATGACTTATATGCATAGTTGAAAGCTAACTAAAGCTTGCCCCTTTAGCACTTTCTCTTGAAAGCATACACACAAACATGCTACTAGGTGACCTATTTTGTGCTTTTACCATAGACCTGACCTCAACAACATATGAAAATTTATTCGGTTGAAGTTTCTTAAAAATGTAGACATGATTTGTGCTCATTTTTTCTTAAGAAATTAGAACCTTTTCACTTCCATTTACTATGAAGTATCCACCTTGGTCATATGGACACTCCCCAAGCTCATGGAGATCCTTTTCATTTGTTGGAGATAATGTACAATATGTAGAGCGCATCATCATTGGTACCTGAAATGAGTAATGAATAGCTAAGCATTACCATACAACAAAGGAAAAAATTCAAAAGGAGATTCTCCAGTGTCTTAAAATAAGATGAAAATATAGGTCATAAAATTATACCATCCCAACAAACACTTTTGTAAGATCGTGTTTTTCTGCTAGCTCTTCACACTAATACATTTGAGGTCAATTTTTGACCTTTATTTTTGACCACAGACCATTTTGGCTTGTGATGTTCTTTTTTTTTTTTTGGTTTATGTCCCGATTTGGTCTAAATCTCAACTCTAGTTAAATTTATTGTGGAAATTTTGACCAAATCAGGATATAAACAAAAAAACAAAAAACAAAAAACAAATGGACTCACTTCATTTTGTTTTAGGCACGGGGGGAGGAAGGTTTAAACAAAGTCATTTTGTAGTAGATGGCTGGGTTGTGAAAATTGAAACTCATTGTTTACCGAAGCGTTCGCGGGTGGGAGGAGGGATCGACTGTGCATCTGATATTGTTATTGTAAGTCATTGTTTGCTTGAAATTATTTTCTACATTGTGTATTTCAAGTTCTTTCTCTGCTATTTTAAATAGATTTTTTAATTCTCTACAGATCGATTAGGGTTATTTTTATAGTTGCTTCCCTGGCATTAGCCATCTCATTCGATACCTTCCTCCATGTGTATTCTTCAATTCTATCACCTTCTTATGATCTTCTTTGTCACCTTCCCCAATTGTTGTAGCTCTAGATTTGATGGGATATGTTGATGTAATGGGGGAAATTAGGAGAATGGACTATGAGTGTCGACTAAGTAACATCACCCATTGAACACAACTCCCATCAGCAATTACTCCCATTGACTGGTCTACGCGTGTGGAAGTGTTAATACTCAAAATGTTTGTACAGTGCTAACAACAAAGAGTTAAGCTACTAATCAAAGATGAGAGGATTATGATAGGGAAAAGGGAGGAGACCCTTTGATAGACATAAACTGAAGTCAAGAGCCAAATGCACTAATAATTGGAAGTATAGTCACGTTAAATCCACAATAGATTTTGGCACTCAACGAAGATAGAAAGAGATTTCATAATGGAGAGAGGGAAGGTTCAGGGTATGTGTGTATCCACCTAGTGCAAAAATAGCCATCATCTGACGACTTCCCTTCTATGCATAATTTTAGTATTTATAAGATATTACAATATGTCCTTATCAAGATAGATGGAAAGAGTTGCCGATCTTCTAGAATATAGATGCACAATATTGATGTCTCATGAAGTCCCCTTAGCAATAAGACCCTATTCTTCCTTTATTTTTGCAAGATTTCTAACCAATTAGACCCTTTCTATTTCAACATAAATCTTCCCAATAGAGACATTATTCAGTGTTTTGATTAGCTCAATTTGTGTATCCCATTCATGTGTTTCATCAAAATATTGAGTTTCTCTCTGGACCATGATAATAGTTGCCTACTTCTGCTCACTGCTAGCATAGAGCTTCATGACCAAATGCACATGTGCCTCCTCAAAGACAGCCTTGAGTGCTATGGTAATGCCTAGAGAGGCTAGTCATGATCTCAATCTATAATTTGACACTCTTAGTATCCTCCATAGTCACCGATATATTTTTTGCAATAGATTTACAAGCCATAAACTCACATGTCCCCTTATCTATGCAATACCTGATTTTACCACACTGCATTTTGTGCTTCTCTCACATATCTTGTAAGAAATCTGTTAGTACTATAATGATTTTCTTTATTCACAAACAACATCATCTTAATTTGAGAATAAACCAATGATCAAATGATGAATTGTGACCATCTACAACTTCAAACACTTTGCGGTATCAATAAACTCTTAGTCTCTATCAAAAACCTCCCTTTTAGGTATTGTGTAATACTCATAGTGATTGCAAATATTTTTTGTAGGGTTTGTTATGTCTAGTGATAAAAATGTAAATCCAAATAAATCAAAATGTTCTTAAGTATTAGATGAGCCAATTGATGCCTACTTATCTCCAATCCTCACTCATACAACTCAACATATGGTATTTTCCAATGCATTTTTGGTACCTTAAACTCGATGGAATGTATCGCACCTAGGAAGAGGTCTCAAGGATTGCAATGGATGAAAGATATGTGCCACATCAATTTTTGAAAAAACTTTAGAAAACTTTAAAGAAAATTGAACTAGCAGATGTAAAGCCATATTCAGCAACCCCTGCTAGCATCTTCTTCCAATGGTGCTCCTCTAAAATTGAATGCCTCCCCTGTCACACTGGTATGTGCATCACAGGAATCTAGATATCTTCAAAAAATTATAAATAGAAAAATAAATCACATTTATTCCTTCTCAAATTGTAGATTCGTATGCGTAAAAATGGATCTTCATAAAGTATATTGATAAATGCATCACAGAATTTCCTCACCGCACAACACTTTCACGGGGACAAAGAGATTAAGTGCTCTAATACCATATTAAAATGGTGATGAGATCAAACCATTGTTACAATGTAATAGTAAAATAATAAAAATGAAATGTTGATTTATTTGCATTGTTGTTACATTACTGTAAATTGGCTTATAATGCCACTGATTTTCCTATATAAACTACCTTAT
>MU227523.1:121538-134742 GCA_018584345.1 Thuja plicata
TTTAATTAATTTCAATTTCCCCCATTTAATTAAATAAAATTCTTCTAATTTATTTAGTTGAAAGAAAAACCCCTCTTTTAATTAAATAAATAAAAATCCCCACTTAAAGCACTTTATTTGTTGAAAACAGAAATGAATTAAATTAAAAATTAAATAAAAATCCCTTTTTCTTCACATCTTTCTAAGTGGTGGGTTTTTGCCTCTTAATCGTAGCCTTTGTTTTTTTTTCCTCTTAATCTCAATCGTTCACTTTTCTTTAAAAGGAGACTCTCATTCTCATTTTCATATTCGGTTTTCATAATATTGTTATGCTGCAGGTTTGGAGAGCGGAGGAGAATTTGACCACTCAAGCTCTCTTCTTATTTTCTTTATTCTTGCATTCATGGCTCCTCATATGGATTAGAATCATGTTTATTTCCATAGATTAGATTTGCATTCATATTTCCTTTCATAGACTAATATGCATTTTTATCATTTAGATTAAATTTCATTTTCATGCATTCGAATCTCTCGTTTCATGGTGTATTTGCAATAGACACAACTAGGTCAATCTGAGGGCCTTCATTTTACATTTTTACACATCCATGACTAGAGAGCTATGGATCGATATTTGAGGCCTCATTCTTGAGCAACCTTGAATGGAATGATTCATAGAAGTGTGACAATATTTATGCACACAAAATACAGAAAGGTATATATCAGAACCGAGCACCAGAACATATTGTTATATTGATGATGGATAAGGGAAATTCAAGGAATATATTATGGAGAGAATAAATTGTTTGATAGAATATCAAATATTTGACAAATATTTGTTTGGCATTGTTGTCAAAGGGAGAGAATGTATCCATATTATCACCGGAAACTATTCATTATCAGATTACTCCAAACAAGGAGAGATCATATCCATAGGGAGAGTATTTGTATAAAAGTTGCAAATACAAGATAGTGGCATCAAGCAGAAAAGTCAAAAGACAGAAATTGACACAAACAGAGGTCACAACACATCAGAAGAAGAAACAAAGAAAGCTGCAAGAATCAAATCTAAGCTAACACAGAGCTTACCAGTGGCCAGACATTTTTTCAGTTATCAAAACAAACTGTTTGGTAATTTGATGAGTCTCAACAATTGTATTTCATATTGTATTAGAAATAGTATAGTGTGATAATATAGTGTGTTGCCATCAATACCAAAGGGAGAGATTGATGACATGTAACTGATTGAATGTTTGATAATGTTAAGATGAAGATGATGTAAGACATTAAATCAGTTAATGGTTTGTATTGTCATTGATGTCAACTTGATATCATCTGTATGGTCATGCACATAATGCCAAAGACTTTAGAGAATCAATGGAAAAATAGTTATTATTTTAACAATTCATAAAAGTCAAGTATTCACTAAGTGACAGACAACACCGATGGAGTGCACACCACCGGTAAAGACAGAGATAAAGTCATAGTGATGCCCGACGAGAAGAAGACAGTGTTTCCCAATGAAGCAGAATCATAAGATTCTTGATGAGCTAAAAACAGAGTTTCCTGACGAGCAAGATCCAATGATACCCAACGGACGGAGATCATGAAGCTAACTGAAGTTGCACCGATGGAACTGGCAGTTGTCACCGGTGACAAACTGCAGAATTGACCGACAGAACAGAGAGATCAGAAAATGACAAAATATCTAGTTGACAAAGCTTAAGGATAGAATTAACTGGTTGTTTTATTTGTTTTAATCGACCATAGTTAAAGCAATTGATTTATACAGTTGACAAGAAGATAACTATGAGATAAATCAGGAGTTAAAGCCATAAATCAAACTGGCTGGATTATTTTTCACGCCAAGAATCAAGAATCAAGAATCAAGAATTAAGGAATATCATGTCTATATAAGAGACAAGCATAATTCATTTTTGTGAGCACTCAGATACATGGGGGAGCGAATTGAAAGAAGATGCTAAAGAGAAACTGATGAAGGATAAACTTCATACAGTCCTGATCAATCAAGCTAAGGGAGAGCTAAAGAATTCTGCAAACACCGACAAATAGTGAAGCATAGCATCACAGAGAAGAAAGATTGAAGTACAAAGGAATTGAATTGATACATTGTTCAGAGAGGTATTGTACATAGATAGATCTAAATATCTGCATTTCAAAGTTGCATTAGAAATAGGTCATTGTGTTTCAGTTTAACCATTGAAGCATTAAGTCTCTTAACAGAGAAAGACTTGACCGTCTTCTATAATTGAGGTATATCCTAACAGATTACCAAAAAGGTTGATTCATGATAGTAGCAACGGTCTTACCTAAAGCCTATTGACAATCTAAGAAGGAGGTTGATTCAAGGATGGTAGTAAGATTAGCATAAAGCCTATTGATAGTCTAAAGGATGATTCAAGGATGGTAGCGTAGATGCCAGATACTAAGTGACAATCTATGTATAAAAATCCTCTAACAAGGTCACACTTAACAGTGTTTTTGTAACCTTTAACAGGGTTGGCTCCTAATAGGGATCACTTCAGAAGAGTGAAAATTTGGGGTACCGGTCCCAGTGATTTTTCCCTTAACATGGTTTCCACATTAAAATCCATGTGTTATGTGTGTATGGTTTATTACTTTATTGTTTTACATTTCACATATGCATTTTAGGATTGATTGGTATACTCTGCATATTTATTGAGTATCGATAAATGAGTTTTTACTACTTATCGGTAATCAAGGAGAATAAGGATAGACAAGGTAAACTGATGGACAGTTAATTATTTCAAGGCATACATCTTGTAGGGAATTAATAATCTAAGGTGTATTAATTGGTGGATTAAAGTTTAAAGGATAAATTTTTGAGGCCACTGATTCACCCCCCTCTCAGTTATTACTAACAATATACTATTGAACTTCTGATAGCATGTTAGATCCAATGGTAAGTCCCACAAATTTTACACTATGTGGCATGTAAGTACCCTTTTTCCTTGGAGATATGATTTCCTTCTCCAACCATAACATTTTCCACCTAAATTCAAATAATCCTACTCTTTTAGAAACATGAGTAGGTAAAAGATGGGGTTGCTGTCTGCACCCATAAATTCTAATTAGAGTATACTTAGGGAAACATATCCAATCACCAAAATTGTGGGGATATCCTCTGTCAAGCATGAAATCCTTAGGTCTAAGAATGCATTTGATGTTTTGTGGCACTGTTTCCTTTTGGTATTTCATCATTTTGAAAACCCACAGTACAAAAATATCCTAAAAAACATTAAAATTGCAATCTCTGGCTGTGCTTGTCCCAAGACCTGCACCATAGTTGTACTGGAAACCTATTTCCCTGATCATCTTGTGTGGTTAATTTCAAATATTCTCTGAGCTCAAAAACATTTTGGAAGAGAATCAAATGCAGCAATAAAGAATAAATTTTGAAAGACTTTGTAGTCTTCTAGTTTACCAGCTGTTGATGCAAGGTCCTCTCAATTTCAACTACAAAATTGAACTCCATGCAGTAGTTGGGGTTCTAAATTCTCATAGACATAAACATAAAATCCAATGGGATTTTAGGTCTGGCATCCTCACCACAGAGTTGTGCCCAAGAAAAATATGTATTTTGGAAGAAACTCATGAAGTTTCTAGTTGGGTGTGGCCCCTTGTTGTCCACTGGCATTATCTTGTTATTTGCTCCTCTTTTGGTAAAGAAGGAGATTTCCCTAAAACCAGCTGACTTCACATGTTGCTCAAAATCAATAGAAAAATGGTCCCTATCAATTTTTGTTAGGGCTTGCTTGCTCAAGCCAAAGCATTCCTCTATATATCCCCTTGTAATGCTCAAGAGTGAGAATCCGTCCATTTTCTAGATCATTCTGATCTCAGGCTTGTAATTCTCAGCTAGGAAATTCAACAACTCAATGTCTACAAAGACATTGGGGACTATCACCTTGGCCAGGTATAGTCTCCATGGGTTTGACCTTGGCTCCTTCTCGTTTATGTTTGAATAGAAGAACCAAAGTAATGACCTGCCATGTATTGGGAGTGTGGGGTTTCTGCATGCACTCCACTCATCCATGAACACATTTTTAACCCCTGAGTCTACTGACCCTAGAAATACAGTAAGGAGGGTGGACTGCGGTGCTCTTTCTTTCACAATCTTAGCCGTCTTTGAGGCCTCTTTCTTAACGCTAGTTTCATTCCTCTTAGACATATTTATCTTTATAAAACTAGCAGTGTAGTAAGCTACAGAGTTTTGAGCAAATATTTTAAACTTACTAGTGTGTTAATGGCGGGTTCACAATTCTCCTCATTGCTCTTTCTCATCTAGCTTCTTCATCTCGAGAGTGCAAATATATTTGAAAATCCTTCACAATATTTTATAACTTGCCTCATTAAATACATATTATTTCTGACATTTCTCATCATGACATCTCGAGCAAGATGCCTTCAACATATGTCATATCATCATTAAAGATTTTGAACATACATTAAATATGTTCACTTTTCACCATTTCACCAGCCTCAAAATGTATTCTTGCGAAATAGCAAAAATTCGCTATATCACAACATCCTTTAACATGTCCTGCGAAATAGCAAAAATTCGCTATCTCGCAACCTTAATTTACTTCAACCATGAAATGACAGAAGTTCACTGTTTCGCTACCTTCTGTTGACGGGGTTTTGTTGACCGGGTTTGCCAACAGTCATAAGTTGTCACCGGGTTCCAGAGATACCGGCCAACTCCGCCTGCAAAGGTTGTCTGGGAGAATGAAATTCCCTGGGCCTTCAAGCACCTGGGTGTCGGGTCACGACGGTGCGGGGCTCAGTTGGGAGATGTGACTTTTTTCGAGGGGGATAGCTGGTTTCTTCAACTCAAAACCCTCTGGAGATTCAATATATTAAGGTTTCCCTTAGCATTCTACACTTAGAAAATAAAGCAAAAAAGGTCCTGCAGGGTTAGAAGTATTTCATCTAACTATAGTCATGCTAAAATGTCCGGAACATCAATAATACTCTGATAGACTACACTAAATACCGAAGAAATACATAACCATCAGTTAGCATTTTATCAGTAGCAGAAATAAAGAGGTCATTAATCTACTTTAACATATCAGAGTAGAAGACATAAAGAACATTAAAACATGAAATACCATTAACTCAGAAGCAGGAAAGTCAACAACATCATTGCCGAGAATTCTTCCTTCTTTATTAATATTCCTTCCAGCAAGCACTGGTGCGTGATACAATGGTGGCTCCAGGGGAGCATCTAACTATTGAGAATAGGACAATGGAGCATTGAGCTCTGCAACTTGAAGACGAGAAATCACTTTGCTATTGCTATGGACAACAAAATCATCAATTTCGCCGACCCTTGGAAATGGGCCAGTTCAGCTATTTATACAACTCTTCTAACCCTAACCCTATTTACATCATATTTTAATAAAATAAAATATTCAGGGGCCGGTACTACCTGCACCACCCTACAAAAGACCTAGAGACGGAATAGGTCTGCCATGTCAGAAGAATAAGATAAGAATATACATCGGAAGAATCGGTCTCGAGAAAAGAGCCAGATGAGAAAGAGAAGAAAGTAGGTCCCCCAGGGACCGAGGCTACATGCCTCATAAATGGGAAATGCGGTGCCCTATCTCCAATGTGTCAGGTGTACTCTTGAGTGGCGCCTCGAGAAGACCACCCTATCAGGAAACTAACTGCCAAGCCGACGCCTCTTGATGTGGCCAACTACCCTCTGACAGTCTTTATTAACCACCTTTGAAAGTGACTGGTCGGCCTCGGGGACCGGGACACAGATCACTTTAAAGACTACAGAATTCTGGATCTGGGACTCCGGGATCCGGGAACTTACGTCCCTAAAAGAATAAAGAATACTCAAATGTGAGTTTTCCCCGGCCTCCGGAGAAAGCTCAAGGTTGCTTATTATCATTGAAGGCCTGGAGGAGGCGAGAAATGTCATCTTCGTCTATATCTTTTAGGCTAGCCCTTTTGCATTTGGCCACTTCAACTTGTTCCCCCAGGTCTGGAACATTTTGTTTAAATTCATCCGCCATCCTCACCGCATCATGACCCCTAAGTATCATGTCGGTTAATTTTTCCATCTGGGCCCCATCTATCCCCTCCGGGGATTGATACCGGGATTTTGTTATTTCATCAAAACTCCCCAAAACTGAATCTTCGGGGGTACATGTATCTGTACTAAGGGGATCAGCCCCGGAAGTCTTTATTACATAAGACTTGTATAAATTAAAATAATATTTTACAGAATTAAATTTTTCTTGCAAGGACCCTACCAGTTGCTTGATTACCTCCAATGTGAGTTCAAGTCTGGAGTGCTGGGTTCTTACAAAATCAAATGATTCCTCACCCAGAATTCTGGATTCAGAAATCATATCTTCTCCCAAGGTAAGGAGGTCTTCGAGCTCCACCTTCCATGCATGGTAATTTTTGGCGTCACCCTCCCACTGCTCAATGAGCGCTTCCGCTTGATGAATAACTTGCTGGGCCGCATATAGATCTGGGAGGGTGGATACCAAGAAACGCCGAGTGTTTCCTATCTGTAGGGCGACCCACTCGTCCACTGCCTGGGCTTTCTTCTTCATTACTCGTAGGGAGTCTATGTCACTCTGTGGTAATTCTTCAGTCGTGGAGGTCTCCAGAGGAGCAGCATTAATGGGTCGGGCCAGCTCCATAAGCAACCCCATGAGGTTTGCATTCTTTTCTTTCTCGGCTTTGAGCCTCTGGGCCTCCTTTTCATATTGTGCTTCCATTTCCCTTGCTGCCTCCTTCAGCAAGTCTACCTTACCTTGCTTTCCCCTTTTTCCCAGGGATACCTCTGCAACATTGTAATCTGCAGGATCTACGGTTGCTTCATCGACGTCTGGGGCCGGTGTTGCCACAACGACAACTATTTCTCTGCCCGACCCAGTTCGCAAAGTATGAACTATCTGGGCTTTCTTTGCCTTTGGTGGGGCCTAATCTTGGGCCATCATCTCAGCCAGGGAGAGAGGAATCATTGGAGAAGACTGAGCCTTTCTTTTCCTGCTTTCTACCAGGCACTGAGGTGGGAGAGGCGTCCTTCCTGTCAAAATTTGTTCTCCTAGTTCTCTCCCAGTGTCCTGTGGCTGTGGCTCCTCTTCATCGTGGACTTCATCCATCCCTCTCCCTACCTCAATCTCTTCCGCAGCAACATCATTTTCAATCTCCATCTCCTCGGCCTGGTCCTGTATGTCAATCACTGGGTCTAGACCTTGGTAGGCTTCCTTGGAGACTTCTTTGAGTTGCTCTTCTTGTTGCTTTTCTTCTTCTGCTAGAATTTCTTCTTCTACCGGAATTTCTTCTTCTGTCGGCAGTAGGGGAGGTGTCGAGCCAAGATTTAAAGTTTGGGCCGCTGTGATCATCTGCCCGAAGGTCGCTCCCGGGAGTGGCCCTTGGAATGTGGCAGCTGGGGTTACATTTATTCCCAAAGGTCCGGGTCCGAGTCCCTCAGCTGATGCCATTTGTTCACTTGGTTTTTGTTGGTCCACTCCCGGACCTTGCATTGCTTGAGCCCCATAAATAATTTCTGGTTCTGGCTCCTTTTCTTCTCGCTGCTCCTATTCTTGTGCAGGTTCTTGCTCAATATCTTCTTGATGCGCAACCTCTTACCCCGCCCCCGGGACTTCTGTGTCATCCCCCTGCAAATTCATGAACTCGTCGGTCGCAAATACATCAAATTCCTCTTCCGGAGGGGGACTGGCTGGGACCTCTGCAGGATTTATTTCTTTCTCCGGCTCTGGGGAACTGGAAGAAAGAATCTCTATTTCCCGGGGGAGGGACGCCTCCAGCGCTGGTTCTGCCTTAGGCTTTTTGCTTGGATTTTTCTTCCTCCGGGTTACCAGAGGGGGTCCCGCATCTCTTATTGCTGCTACTTCTAGTGGATCCACCCTTGTCACCTTGACCATTAAGGCTGCCAATGACGGGGAGGAAGGAGGATGAAGTGGCCCGGTCATAAGTGGTGGGGTGGCCAACTTCATTATTAACTAATCCCTCATTTGTTGGGAGGCCGCCACTGAATGTTTTATTTGTTCTAAAATGGGGACTTCTTGCGCGGAAGGGGTTGCAGCTATTCTTTTCCCTTTATCTGCCCCCTGTGAAGAAGTCCCGGCCCCCGAGGTCAATCTTGGTACCGGTGGTGGAGTTAGCTTTGGTGCCGGCTAGGCTGCTCAGCAGGTACTCCCGGGGCACACCTTTTTGAAGTAGGCGTGGCTTCGCTCGACCACTTCTCGAGTGAAGTCTTCGATTGTGGGTTCTTCTTGGGTGGCCCAATTCACTGGTGGTAGGGCCCTTTTATCGATCCCCTTTTCTTTGTACTGGGGGTCTTCAGTGGGGGCAGCGTCCGAGAAGTCGGCTAGAAATTTCCAGAGCCTCAGCTTCTGCATCATTTCGGCTGTCATTCTGACATAATGCCTGCTCTGCACCTCCACATCATCTTGGAAATCTACCCAGAAGTCCTCCATGTGTATACAATGAGGCTCCAAAGCCCGGGGCAGTGCTGTTGCAATTCGGCCATGCGGATCAAAATTTTTCTGTGCCAGATAGAATTCTTGTAAGTTATAGCTTTTTAGCTCATTATTTTCCTCCTTTGCGGCGGCCAGACTGCATGTGTAGTTCCCACAGGAGATTGGGAACGAGATGTTGGGGACCTTCTTGTGGGCTAAGAAGGCATGCAACTCCATCATCTGTCTGCAATATTCCAGCAACACGATCTTGTCCCCACAATGCTTGGGCAACAAGTAGGGTTTCTCGGAGAAGCCGGCGACCCTGATGTATGTATGCTGCTGGAACTGAATATAGTAATGTCTGTAACTATGGACTAACTTCGTCACCTCAGTAGATAGGCGGTATCCAGCATCCTGGGTGGGTGTAAGCAAATGGTAGTAAACGAATGCATCATTTACCTGACAGAAACTGGGGAAGCTGGCCTCCCATTGAATTTGTGGGAAATGGTCCCATGGCGCCTTTTGTCCCGGGCCAATCCCGAGTACTCCATCTATAAGTAGGCCATGGGAATGGGGCCTCTCTTGCGCTAAGGCCCAGAAAACATAAGAAGACATAAAGAACTTCTTCTTCCGGCTCAACTGCTAGAACTCGGAGTCAACGTGGTTTGAAATTATTGTCTCCTAGTCGAAGAATTCTCCCTTGGTGGAGATGCCGAGGAGGAAATAGTACATCTATTTGGAAAAATCCTGGGTGGATTATTGCCCAAAGAACCGGGCTAAAGCTATCATCCCCATCTGGATGCTCTCCTTGAATTCAGAGCGGAGAATCTCTATTTTCATTCTCTTTGGGTCCCTCTTTGGGGTCTTAAGCCAGTGGGTATTCATATATACCTAGGCAGCGTCCTTCAGCTGGGTAAACTAAGTCAGGGCATCAGACCTTGTAACCACAATGGCCCTATCAAATTGTGGGATACCCAGGCTTTCTTGGAATGTGAATGGGTCAAGGGACACCAGTGGAGTGGGGTATCTTGTGGGTTCTACAGCTGCGAGCATGACGGCCTAGATAGAGGAGTTGTAGTTTCTCGCCAATGTTAGGATAAGCTCTGGAGATTGCACAAAGCATGGGAAGCAGGCTGCCCAGAGAATTCTAGAGCCTCCGATGTTGATTGCCAGCTGATCCCCAGCTTGTCACTGGATGTGCATTATCTTCACCAAAGCCTGCATTTCTGCCCAATTTCCGACATTGGTGTCGGTCATCAGTTTTACCTTGGACTCAATCTTTGAGCCCACAATGACATTATCTTGTACAAACTTCATGGTGAGGGGGAGATTTTCCAGGGCCTTCTCCATCTTAGATTTTGTTGCGGCCCTGGTCTCTGTCGCGGTTGGTAGTTCCGGGCTTCTGAGAGGAGATGACGCTGATGCTTCAGACATGTCTGGAAGATGAAGTCCGGGAACCTACAAGACAAGATGACCGTCAGAACATGTTTATCAAAATAATTGTTACTCTGGGGTCCGGAGATCTTACCGCCATGGTGTTTGCCTTCCTGAAAAGTTAGTATCATGTAAAGGTAACCAAAAAGCAAAACACATCGTAAACTTAAAATCTTTATTACACATCCGGGTCCAGGGATTTTATCACACTTGGTAAGGACATGGGATGGATGGTGGTAAGAGACCCAAGGCCTGGAGAAATGACCATTAGCAAGGATGTATGAAAAGGCAAGTTGTCAAGCCCACGTGGGCGCCACGTGCGTTGGCATTAAATGGATGTGATGGCGATGACGGCGGAGCCAACTGTCTGAACGCGCGAAAAGGGAAAGCCACTTGGCCAGAATTGATTGCGCACATGGGACGTAAATGAGGTTCTGACAGACTTCATGGAGGAGAGAGAAAACTGCCTGTTTGAAACCGGCCGAGAGCCGAGTTTCAAACAGGTGGTTTTCTGCCCCGAAGCGAGTTCGGAGGTGGAAAACCAGATGCAGAGGTGACTCGACCAGCTTGTCAAGTCACCCAGAAGGATATACATAAATTCAAGGGATATATATATAGAAATGGGGAGATATACATGGGTTACTTACAGCTAAAGACATATATACACAAGTATACAACGCGGGATGACGCCCGTGGGGAAAAACTAGACAGAGCAGAAATAAATATATACACCCATTTACACTATTTACATTATCCACAAAAAAACAACTTATGCACAGAGGGCGGACAACCCTCTGGCAGAGCCGACCCACCAACGGGCAGCAAAACTAGAAACAAAGGACCAGGCAAAACACAGAGAAGAAAAGCAAAACTAGACAAACAAAAACAAAAAATGAAAACTGAAGAAAAGCAGAGAAGCGGGAAAATGGAAACCAACCTGAGAACGCAGAAGGCGGAGGAAAAGAAGGATTTACCGTGCGAGTCCTACAATTAGCTTGAGCTATCAATCGGTCAGGAGCACCACCATGAAGCACTCGCAATTGCCTGAGAATGGTCGAAAATGTTAAGCACTGATTACCACAAACTCTCTGCAAATGCTATGTTAATCACTTTTAAAATTGCTCTTTAATTTTCTCTAAGTGCTCGAAGGATTTAATCGCGGTAAATGTGAAAGTGACAGATAAAACCTATTTATACCCACTGTAAAATGTAATCCTCCTCCTTCCGGCGATCTCCGAACAAGCGAAACCTCCAGACTCCGGGTCTGGGGATTCCTCGTGATGATATCCTTAAGGGCATCATGACGAAGAATCCCGGAGTCCAGAATCTGGTTCCCACTGAAAGACAACCTCCGGGAATGGAGTCCCAGAGACGAAAACCAAACGACAAACAAAACAGCACGCCGGGGAAGAAAAACCGCGGAGAAAGAAAACAAAAGGGAAAGAAAGACAAGGCAAAGCCGCAAACAAAAGCAAAAAGGGGGACCCAACATTTTGCACACAAAATGTAGGGACGGGGATGCAGGGCATAACACCTTCATGTTTTGTCTCTGTGAAATTTTTCTATTTTTCACCCTTTGATTTATGCCTTAGCGATATACTGAAATTTCATTGTTTTGCACCCTTTGATTTTTGCCTTAGCGATATAGAAAAATTTCACTATTTTGCAGCCTCATGAAATGTTTGTTGTGAAATTGCAAAAAGGCCTAATTTGCTTAGAAATTTCATTGTTTCACACCCTTTCATGTCCAATTTAAATTGCCGCTTTTGAACAATATTGGCATAGAACATTCGACCTTATCCAACATGTGTCCAAAGTTTGACTAGGAAAATAGAGATGAAGCAATGTGTGGATCATTTGACCAATATTTGTAGAAACTTAGACCAATTTCTCGTAAAAAAAGGGTGCTAATTTTACTAGTGTCACAATCAAGTCATTTTTTGAAAACACGTTTAGTGACATCAACATATAGTGGGGCTGAGTAGGTCGAATTCCTTAATCGAGCTGCTTTGGGAAATAAAGTAGTTGTTTCTCCATCAGAGATTCTGTCTTTATAGGTTTGCTCAGATATATTTGACCAAAGCTTATCGTGAAAATAGTATGAAAAGGAACACATGAAAATTGAATTTAGATCCTTGTTTGCCTCAAAAAGGCAAGGTAAAAACAAAATAAAAAAAGAACACAAAATCTATGTTAGACCATGAATAAGGAACATTAGTTTAAAAATTAGCAGAAAACTGAGTACTATAAATTGGGAGAGATGGGTTTCCATTTCACTCAATAACTTGGATGTACATCTATAAATAGGGTAGGAAATGAGGATATTGCAAAA
Organism: Thuja plicata; assembly: GCA_018584345.1. NCBI lineage: Eukaryota > Viridiplantae > Streptophyta > Pinopsida > Cupressales > Cupressaceae > Thuja > Thuja plicata. The sequence continues at coordinate 133,779 of MU227523.1, forward strand.
GAAATTATAGGATGTCGTCAAGGTTCATCATAATGTTTAAGTTGGTTTTAAATCATAACTGTGACTTTTACAACAATAACTTTCTGATTGACATACATTACTTCTTTAATCATTTTTTCTAAAAATTAGTTAACCTTGTATTAATGGCTTGAAAATGACATCAGAAAATGTATATTCATTGGAAAATATATAAATTGGTAAATCTTATATTGATAGCTTAGGAATGGACATTAGAAAAACTGCCTATTCATTGGACAATATGTTGGCATTCCTTCCAAAACAAAGGATAAATTACTTCTCTAAGGTTTTTGCAGATTGGAAGGAAGATTTTAAAGTTTTATATAAAGATAAAGATTAATACCATATCAAGAATCTTGAAGTTTGCAACTTTTTTGAGAGAAATAAAAAATCCAATTTATTGCTATTAGTGTTAACAATTGTATAACTTATATCATCATCTATCAGTTTGAATCATGATATGTTAATTACTGCTATACTAACTTTAAATAATGTCACTGCTATCATGATTAAATAAATTTTTGCTATAATGTTGTAATGATATCTTTAATTTTGTCATATTATACTACTGTGAAGTTGACTATAAGCTACCTAATACTCAAAAAATCATTTTGTAATTCTGGCACATGCACCATGTCTTGAATAAAAGTAGTGTCTCCTTGCTGAGTTTTCACTACAAGAATACCTCTTCCTAATATGTTGACCTCATTATCATCACTGAATATGACATGATTTCTTATAGATTTATATAACTTGACAAAGCGATTAGATTTAACCTGCCTATGATTTAAGCAGTTGCTATCTAAAAATCACATATATTTGTTGGAAATATAGATGGAGTAACTGAGAGGGGAGGGGTGAATCAGTTACCACAAAAATATATCCACAAGTCCCTTAGATGTCTTCAATATATATTACTGTTACTCGGTAGATTAGTTTATCATTG
>MU227523.1:153575-165767 GCA_018584345.1 Thuja plicata
TCAATGTTGCTCTTATGAAGAAGAGCTGTCAAATCAACAATCTGTTGGGCATATCCATCTACCTTCTTCTGAAAGCACTGAGACTCATCATGATTGAACTTATTGCAATAAGTACACTTGGGTTTGTTTATCTTCGATTTCCCCTTAGGTGAAGGAGGTGGGCCAGAGGAATGCTGAGAAGGAGAATCCTTCCAAGAGTCTATGGATGATGATACCTGATCTTGTTTTGGTTTACGTGGAGATGTGTGAGAAACCAAGGCCTGGCTCATAGAACCTGAAGCATCATTCAACTATTGAATCTTTGACTACTCTTCAGTCAACTGATCACAGAAGGCCACAAATGAAGGAATATTATCCCTAGGACCCAAGGCATCCATAGTGGAATAGAAGGTGTAGGAGAAAATATGGAACTCTCCACAAAGCTTGGAGAGTATCAGAAAGATACACTCATCATCTGATTTAGTCTTTCCACATAACTGTAAAAGTGATTAGAGAGCATTGAAATTTATTAAGCAGTCCTCAATGGTGAAAAAACTATCAGGAGACAAGGATGTCAACTCTACATCAAGCTGAAGTGCCTGGAATGCATTCACTGTGCCAAACAGATTTGCAAACTTTCCCCAATAGGCGCGAGGAGTGGTCAACCCATCCAGGTGAAACAAGAGGCTGTCTGAAATGTGTTGTGCAATCAAACCCATGCCCTCATCCATTTTGTTTCTATGCTGAAGTACCTCAAACAGATGGTGCAGAACAGGTTGGTTCTCATCCAGACAGGACCATAAGCCACATGACATGTGTAGCCTAGTCATGTGTGCTTTCTAGGTGTGGTAATTATGTGGTGTCAGTCGGGCCACAAAGGGGTCCAACAATGAGAGAAGAAAAAGATGAAAGTAGAAGGGTCATTTCTGAATTTAAATGACAGAAAGCAAAAGCACCCCCCACAATGTATGATTCTATCCCCCGTACAACAAAGAAACAATTACTAAAAGCACAAAAAATGAGAAGAAAACCTGGACGCCAGATGCAGAGATAGAGGAAACAGAAGCCTCTACTTCAATGCCAAAAAAGAGAGCTCAAACAGCCAAATCAATGAACAAGACTAGCATCATCACGTCCAACTTGGAAACACCTTTCTGGCAATATTTCATTTTTTGAAAACGGACACTGTATGCCCAAGATATGACCAAAAAACCAAGTGCCCCTCTGAAAATGAGCTCACTGGAAAAAACCAGTCACGGGAAAAAAAATTGACGTTCAAACGAATGTCACATTCCCCGTGAAAAAATTTGACGCCCATCGTGCCTGTTGCCGGAAAAAAATTTCCGGTCGCTGGGAAAATGGAAATCTACCAGAAAAATTGGGAATCTGTCAAAAATTTTTTTTTCAGCTGTGACGTTAGCCGCTAAGTTGTCCGCTGCACCCCGGTGGCTGGCACTGGCAACAGCTGGCTGACCACCGACGGAGGTGGAGGCCGGGCGGCTCCCAGGTGGCTCCCAGATGCAGCACCGCCAAGGGCTGCTACGGTGGCCGGTGAGCGGCATGCCGGCGGGGGGCCGAGCACAGGCTGGGCTAGGGTGGCACGCTCTAGTTGCACTCCGACAGCCCTAACAACGTTAAAAAAAATGTTTTTATTTTTATTTTTTTATTTTTGCCTCATTTTTTGAGCCGTACAGCCTAGGAGGTCAAATTTTTTTCTGTGGGGTCACTGTGACCAAAACCAGCAAAGTTTATATGTATTTCGACTCTCCCAGGCCTTCTAAACGTAATGGTGGAGTCCATTTTGGCTCAAACGGCTCTAGAAAATGGCACCTCCTCCAAACTGAAGAAGAAACCCTAGAGAAGCTGTGGCTTTTGTCTGCGACTCATGGCTTCAAAAAACCTTCAAACCAGGCAGCAGCAGGAAGCTTTGATACCATGTAGGATTTACTGAATAAATCCATAGTTTCCAAGAAACCTGCATGCAAGAACCTGATACCAAAGAGAAGCAGGAAGAGAGAGAAAGAGAAGAACTCAGAAGTTACTCAGAAAGTGAGAGTGAAAAATATAATCTGAATTAATGAAAAAGAAACTACAAAGTTCAACCTATAAAGGTGAACGAAACCCTAAAATAGGAAAAGCTAGGTTGCACATTAATAATTAATATAAATATTAATTATAATGCACCTAAGAGATAGCTTAAGTAAACTAGAGTAAAAGACAACTTAATTAATTAAATCAAAATGATCTAACTAATAAGTGTGAATAGATAATTACTCTAACAATCGAAGCATCTGGTGAAACATTTTTTTAGGTTTTGTCCTCTTCGACATTCATTTTCTCAGGTAGGTTCCTCTCACAACATCCTGGTTCATTTTCTATTTTTTTGTTTGTTTCTTTGTTTTTTTTTCTTTTCGTGTTGCCCAGAACTCGCGCTGTAAATAGTTCTTGTGTGGGTCTTTGGGCTTGTTTCCCTTTGTTTTGTGGTTCTTATGTCCCCCTTCCATGAATTATCCAAGCCTGTGGATGGGTCCTTTGTAAATTTTGTAAATGCTTTGTAAATTCGCAGTTGTTCTGTGAATTAATGTAAATAACCCGTAGGTTAGTGTAGATGGTTGGTGGCTCCATGTATACTCTATACAATTGCATATTTTGTGAATATGTAGGCATCCTAGGTGTTCCATGTAAACTCTGCATTTTGTGTGTAAGGTGTAGTTTGTTGGTCTCTGTAAATAGGAGTGTGAGTCCGTCAAGTCCAAATTCTTTGCGAGGTCCAATATCAACCACACGTTGTAATAATAGGGTCACAAGGTCTATGTTGAGTCAGAAACACCCAAGTCGTGATGACGAGTGTCAAATTCTGCTAAGTTGTAGGATCTGAGTTAGTTGTAGAGCCGATCTCGTGCACTCAACGACTCAGTTACAATTTTATCTCTCCTCCTTCATGTTTACCTTAATGGCGGGACAAACTCCCATGAGTGGACATTTAAATTTGTCCCACCAAGCTATTAATATCCTTTGTGCCATGTTAGCTATTAACCAAGCGCCATAACTCCACCCTAGTGGACATACACATGTCTGTACCTTGAGATGACCGAGAATTAATGGAGAGTCACATCAACTACCCCACTTGTACTTTTGTTATTCCAGGACCACCATCCCTGGGTGTTTTGGCGATCCCTAACACATCCTTCATGGTAGTTACATAAGTTAACATCACCAGACATCTCTCATCTTGAACTTATATTTTGTGTCTTGCAATTTTCTCACGAAAGATACACCCCTGCCTGGTATTCTTGCAATAACTAATGTGGTGTTTATTCTCTTTGTAAAAAGACAGGTGATCCCTAAAATCATGGGATCCTAAATTTTTCTTAAGCTTAATGTATTGTATTTCTTATACTGATAGTTGTCTATTCCTACAATTTGTAATTGTGAAAATGGCAGAAGCAGGATCACCTCCGAGAAGTCCATAACTTCAAAGCACATCAACAGTTCCTGCCAAGAAATAAAAGATGAAAAAGGCTTTAGAGAATCTCCCATTGGTTCTAAAGTACAAGAAAGATGGCATAATCCAAGGTTCCCAGGTTGAAACAATTCTCTGGGAGGTCACAAATACAAATTTTGACACCTAGGCCGAACTTAAGGGCCTCTGTCAAGCCATACATCAATTATGACAGGCTAATGACCCATTTTCAGTAAAGATAGTGGCCTACACAATTATCTAAGAGGATGACTTTCCCCACTCAGTGGAAGCCCTAGAATTAGTATTGCTCTTGGCTAAAAGCTACAATGCGGCCATGAAAGCTATTATGACATCTAGCAGAGTGCCCAACGCCTCCTTAGATTACGATGCAATCTCCGAAGTTTGGAAAATTCTCTTTTTCCATGGGTCTATCGTCCTAACCCAGATAGCCTCAATAGCTCAATTTATAGAGGCTGGAGATGCGACCCGATACCACCTTGACACAGAATGGCTAAAAAGTCCATGCTGGGATTACAAGAAGATGAGGATGGATATCCCTCACTCCAACTTCAAGAAGTACATCAAGGAAAGGATAATATTTTTGTGTAGGATTTTTGGGGATCCCCAAGCCTAGGAATTCTCTCCGTGGATGTACTATTTTCTGTATTGTATGACCACTAATAAGCAACGCTTTGACAGGGCCACTATAATCTCAAATCATGTGGACACCTAGATAAGAAATGTGGGAGAGGACCATAAATTTTACATGAATTCTTTTGTTATGTGGTCCTTAGCTTGACAGAGCATAGGAATCTAGGGACTGGACACAGTTGGTGTCCTTGGAACCGAGATGAGGTAGTCCACCCCATGGGATCATTTTCCTTAGATCTAATGGGAGGAGTGTTTCCAGAATTTTTACAGAGTGAATGAAGCCTTCATATTCCACAAGATAAAGGTTCTCACTAAGGATATAGGGTTCAAGATATCTCTTAAAGCCATGGCCATGATAAGCCTACGGGGATGCTATTTCATCCAATTTTCATGGTGCAACATACATATATACGAGTTATAGGGTTTTCTGGAAGACCATTTTTGTTACCAAAGCATTGCAGAGATAGAGTGGTACTATTAGAATTTTGCAAGCAGGTATTAGAGGTGCATGCCCTAATGGACACCAAAAAGATCACTTACATCTCCTTCCCAGTCACCTATGAAAGATATTCCTGCACCCTCACGACGACCCGAGAAGCATAGAACGAGCTAAGCAATTTAAACTTAGCCAAATTTTCATTTGTCGTGAATACTATGATCTACGCGATCGGTTGGAGAAGGAAATGCCTCAAGGAGCCCAACCCTATATGCCACACTTGGAGGATTTTTGGGAGGATTTCTAGGATGATTTTGAGGTCAGGAGCTGACACTATGTAAGAATGTCAAAGGGCATGATGGTTTGCCTCGACCTTTGGACTTTCCCCCGGACATTTTCTGAAAGAAGATCGCTTGAAGACCCCGAGTAAAGGGAAACATGTATTGATAAGATGTAACTCCCACTAGTGGATTAGGAAACCCCATAAATTTTGACAATTGAGGTCATCTCAAGAGATGTGGTTGAGTGCAACCACGCGTATTTTAAAAAAGTGTGCCCGAAGAGTGTCTAATTGGACAACTAATTTTTAGCGGCCACCAGTTCTGGATCCTAAGCGGCAGAAAAATCCAAAGCCCAGAGGAAACATAAGTTGGCATGTCCTCCAAGGTGTTAGACCCAATCTTAGAGCCCCTAAGGAGGCAGTTAAATGTACAATTGGAGATATCCCAGAAGCTAGTAGAGGCAGCTAGCTCCAGAGTAACATTTGGCGTCAGAGCCACCTCAGTAAGTTCCCATCCCCCACCTGATACATCTCCCTCCTTGGTTGCCCCATTTGGTATGTCATGCAGTGAGGATTTCGGAGAAGAAGTGGTGATTACAACCACTAGAATGCTGCTCCAAAGGAGGAATAAATAAAAAGTAGATAGATCCCCTCTGAATAGAGACTCGAGCCCAAAACCTGAAGATGTGGCCGAGGTCCAAAATATTCCCTCCTTTTCCTCCTCTGAGAAGGATGATGCCCTATAAGATCCTCCAGAGATCTCCCAACCGAATGTTGACGACTTCTTCCAAATTGACGAATTGGGCAGTCACCATGCAATGGAGGAGAAGATGACTAAGGAGGCGGCGCAAGAATAAGATACAAGTATTCCCTGGGAGGAGGAAAAGGGTGAAGAGGCAAAAAAAATGTTCCCAAGAATAGGTAGAAGAACACCAGCAATTGGAAGCTGAGAGAAAGATAGTAGAGGAAGAGCAGGAATAGGAAAATAAATGGGTTGAGGAGAAAGTGCTTGCATCTAGGGAAATCAGACCTACGGGAACAACCGTACCCCCAGACGCAACACTCCAACCTCCCATAGGTGATCAAGGCATATTGCCTCCCCTGGAAACCTAAAAGGAAGATGCTGCTTTAGAGATTCAAGAGGAGGTAGTTCAAGAAGAACAAGCGCAACAGTCACCGCAACATTCCTCACCAATGAGGAATATCCTAGGAAATGATGCATGGATAGGTGGAGAGGGTGCATGTAATAATAATGGTGACAAAAGCAATGATATGGTTATGGATGAACCAGAGAAAAGAACCAAAGATACCTCAAGTTTAAAAGCAATAAGTGAAACGCAGGGCCCTTCGTAGTGGCTAGTAGAGTCCCAAAGGAGAAAGATGTCGACAAAGATATCAACACCCCTATCCCTTACCAAAATGTTGGCCAAAGGTCAAGTGATGAAGAAGCCCAAAAAGGCTCAAACCCTCTATATGACCCGGAGGGACCAAAATGGGAACGTGGTGGCATTAGTGGTAGCCCCACCAATAGACAAGGATGAATCAGAGGTAACGGTAGAGGATTATACCATAACAGAAACTCCCCTGGGTCGAAGAGACCAAAGAGGAGAATTGGATCTTCTAAATGAAGCAAATCTAGTCATTCATAAGAGGCAAAAAAATTAATATCATAACAGAAAAGAGCTAGAGGCATCAGAGTCAAAATTCTGGAGGCTTTTAATTGAACTAGCGCTCCCACTCTCTTCTGCAATGCTTGGACCTTCTGGCCCCGGAATGTCACTTACCTAGGGTGACCTTAGATGTACTTTGGAAAATCAAGAAGAATGTGTTAGTTGTGGATGAATGGATGGATGAATAATTGGAGGTAGTTCAGAACTTCTTATCAGAATCCCTCTTAGATTTTTCAAAGGCTGACGTCATTATCAGCCGACTGGATAAGCTACTCCCAAAATGGCAGGCTCGGTCCAAAAAATAGGGGGACTTGAAGGACATTGTCGAGAAAATTTTGAACCTGGGAGAGGAAAATTGATCTGAGAATGGAGTGTTGGGGAATGGACCCTATGAGTTCCCAAAGACCCAATACACAAGACTTGTGTTTCAAATCAAGACAAGAAAGAAACTAGTAAAGGTCTTAAGTACACATGTGGCCATGGTCCAAAATCTAATGGACCAGTACATGTCATTTGTCAGGGAAGTCACATTGTCAAATCCTTTGAGTCCCAAAGATTTTTCCCATATTGATTCTTTATTTGTTTAGTTTGATGAGTTGGTTGATGCCCAATTTTGATAGCCAGGAGATTTTGATAGTTCGTTGATGGGAAAGGTTACCCAAATAATGTTGAAGGCTCATGATGCCACCTGAGCCATCACCAAAATGAAAGAGAAGACCACAAATGCACATAATTACATCAATGAATTCGTTGGCCGCATGGATTTTCTAAAATAGGTGGATGAAGAAGGTATAACATAGATTATTGAAGCCTTCAACAAGTTTCAAGAGCAATAAGTCCTCTGGGCTTTGAAACTTTCTCTCCTAGAGATCATTTATTCTATTCATTATTATTTGAGCGTAAGCTCCCAGAGTCCAGAATTCTGGACTTCACTTTTTGTATTCTTTATGGTGGTTTGTGTAGATGATTTCCCTGAAGCCGACCGACCGCCATTTCAAATCATTTTCAGCCTTCTATCACGAGTTTAACAGGTATAGTACGACATCGGAAATGACAGGAGAAGGGTAAAAAACTACACACATCTCCCCAAGGCCCAAGGTGAAAGTTTAGTATTTAATGTTTAACGAATAGGGAAGGTACTTAAAGGCAGGGGACCGTATGTACATTTATGGGGAACCTAATTCGAAGCACTTGGAGTGCATAATTCAAGTTCAAACGTACATGGTGCTTCTTGATGATCGATTTCTCGATTTCTTCATCTATCTTCTCTCTTTTCTTCTATCTTCCCAATGATTGTATAAAGTAAAGTGGCTCTGACAATGCAGGTAGTATTGTCTGTAGGTATTGTATTTTAAGTAAATAGGTTGTATAGGATGAGCACTCCAAGGTAGATAGTACATAATAGTCTATAAATAAGAAGTCCGACTCCAAGGGAGCATGGCTGGTTGGTACATCCATGACTCCAAGGGAGCATTAAACTATAAATGAGGAGAATGAATGATCATTTTGGTAGCCTCATGGTGGATTACATCTCCTTGTGGGGTAAATGAAAATATCTTAAGCATGGTGATAGAGACAACCCAAATATTTCTTCAAATATTTATGAGTTACAAGCTTTGTTGGCTGAAGTTAGGATCCCTTTTTATCTGAGAAAAGATGATTTTATCTGGACATGAAACGTTACTAGATTTTTTTTCTGTCAATTCCTCTTACACTCTCTTGATAAGAAATAATATCAATACATATAGTTGAAGGAAATCATGGAATTTTAAACTTATCCCAAAGGTCTACTTATTTTGGTGGGTATCTATGCATGGTAAAATCCCCACCCAGGATAACCTTATCAAACGTGGCTGTCAGATCCCTAATGGTTGAGGTCTATGTAAAATGACATGAAGAGACCATACAACACCTATTTATCCATTACCCTTTTTCCTCCTTTATCTAGAATGGCATCCTTTGAAGATTGAATATTCAATGGGTCTTCAATGCAGACCTTCAACAATTGGAAGTGTCCCTCAAAAAACCCCCCTCATAAGGCAATTTTGGAGGAAGATTCCTCCGCATGTTTGTTGGTGTCTGTGGAAGGAGAGAAATAATAAGATTTTCAGAGACTCTGAATGCACTATTGGTAATGTTTTGTCGATCCTCAACAAAATCCTAGTGGAAAAAATTGTGATTAGTAACTGGAAAATCCCTATTGAACCTCCCTCTCTCTTTGATTGTAAGTTGACAAAGAACTGAAAACTCCCTGAGTCCTTCTGAAATTATGATAGCTCTAAGGGAACTGCCCAAAGGAATACTATCTAGAAACCCCCCAACCCCCTAGATTCAATTGAATTTCGATGATGCTGCTAGATTGGGGGTTGCTACTAGAGGCAAAATTATTAGAGATCATAATGGTGACCTTGTTATTGCATATGTTGGTAATCTAGGAAACTCCACAAGTAACCAAGGGGAAGGAATGGATCTTTTATGGGGGTTGAAAATTGGCCTCTCCATTAGAATTAAGGCCTTAGAGATTGGAGGGGACTCCAAATTAATTGTCGAAGCCACAAGAGGAACCATGAAGGCTGGCTAGAGAATTGAGGAAATCCTTAAAGACATTAGATCTCTTCTTATTGGCCTAAATGTTTTCACTATTCAACATACCTATAAGGAGAGTAATGTTTTTTCTGACTCTATAGGTGCGATGAGGTTGGAAAGGATGGGTATCCACTATTGGAGGCAAGCTCAATCCCTTCCTGAGGTGGTTAAATCCCTTCTGGGGAAGGAACAAATGGAACATGTTAGCAATTTAGGGTGGTAAGCTGGTTTTTTGGTCCCTTTGTTGGATGGTTGACCTTTGGAATGGAAGAGCGATACAATTTTCAAATTTGAATTTTGATATAAGTACACTTAAAACTCCAAACTTTTGCAAGTTGGTAGCTAAGCAGTACTAGAGAGATCCACGCCACGTTAGGCCTAATCATGAGGTGTTACGGTGGCAATTTATGGGTGTAAGTACTCGACATAACATGAGCCTCAAAGTACAGGATAATTATTTAAAAGTCTCTCTCTTGGATTTCTCCAAATATCAACCCTAACTTTTAATTATTCTTTTCCATATCCTGTATGGGGAAAGGATTGTTCGCACAAAATTCTTGACATCATTGAGTTGGCTTCAGAAGGGGGCATTAATTACCTTCTCAACTTATCCCCAAGGTCAACTTCTTTTGGTGGGTATCTATGCATGGTAAAATCCTCACCCAGGATAACCTTATCAAATGTGGCTTTCAGATCCCTCATGGTTGTAGTCTCTGTAAAAGGGGATGAAGAGACCATACAACACCTATTTATCCATTACCCTTTTTCCTCCTTTATCTAGAATGACATCCTTTGAATATTGAATATTCAATGGGTCTTGAATGCAAACCTTCAACAATTCATCCACAATTGGAAGTGTCCCTTGAAACACCCCCGTCATAAGGCAATTTTGGAGGAAGATTCCTCCGCATGTTTGTTGATGTCTGTGGAAGGAGAGAAATAATAGGGTTTTCAGAGACTCTGAATGCACTGTTGATAATGTGTTGTCAATCCTCAACAATCTCCTACTGGAAAACATTGTGATTAGTAACTGGAAAATCCATGTTGAACCTCCCTCTCTCTTTGATTGTAAGTTGACAAAGAACTGGAAACTCTCTGAGTCCTTCTGAAAGTATGATAGCTCTAAGGGAACTGCCCGAAGGAATACTATCTAGAAACCCCCCAACCCCCTAGATTCAAATTGAATTTTGATGTTGCTGCTAGATTGGGGGTTGCTACTAGAGGCAGAATTATTAGAGATCATAATGGTGACCTTGTTGTTGCTTATGTTCGTAATCTAGGAAACTCTACAAGTAACCAAGGGGAAGGAATGGATCTTTTATGGGAGTTGTAAATTGGCCTCTCCATTGGCATTAAGGCCTTAGAGATTGGAGGCGACTCCAAATTATTTGTCGAAGCCACAAGAGGAACCATGAAGGTTGGCTGGAGAATTGAGGAAATCCTTAAAGACATTAGATCTCTTCTTACTGGCCTAAATGTTTTCACTATTCAACATATCTATAAGGAGGGTAATGTTGTTTATGACTCTATAGGTTTGATGAGGTTGGAAAGGATGGGTATCCACTATTGGAGGCACGCTCATTCCCTTCTTGAGGTGATTAAATCCCTTCTAGGGAAGGAACAAAAAAAATATGTTACCAATGTAGGGTGGTAAGCTGGTTTTCTGGTCCCTTTGCTCAATGGTTGACCTTTGGAACGGAAGAGTGTTACAACTTTCAAATTTGAATTTTGATATGAGTACACTTAAAACTCCAAACTTTTGCAATTTGGTAGCTAAGTAGTGCTAGAGAGATCCATGCCACATTAGGCCTAATCATGAGGTGTTATGGTGGCGATTTATGGGTGTAAGTACTCGACATAACATGAGCCTCAAAGTAAAAGTTAGTTATTTAAAAGTCTCTCTCTTGGATTTCTTTAGATATCAACCCCGAATTTTAATTATTCTTTTCCATATCCCGTATGGGGGAAAGGACTGTTCATACAAAATTTTTGACATCATTGAGCTAGCTTTAGAAGGGGGCATTAATTACCTTTATTCCTTTTTTTCCATCTATTTGGTATTCCAATTTTATCTTTTCTGGCAACCTTATGAAGCAAATGCAACTCTACAACTCTGCTACAAGTGTGGTTGTCCTTGCACCAAAAGATCAACCTGTCAACGCCTGATACAACCACTAGACTTATAGAATCCATAGGAGGTGTTTATTCCCTTGTCACAAATCCTGAGGGGAGTGCTAACCATTTCGCCAACAATCTCCTGCTTAGCGTTACCTAGGGGGATTCAAACCTGTGATCAAGATTTGATACGACTTGCTACAAGTTTGGTTGTCGTTGCACCAAAAGATCAACTTGTCAATGCTCAATACAACCACTAGACTTATAGAATCTACAGGAGGCGATTATTTCTTTGTCACGAATCCTTAGGGAAACTTTGACCATTTTTCCAACAAATTATTCCATTCAACCCTTGTGTCGTGACTCTACCACTGGTATTCTAGATAATATAAGTATGGGGGGGACCAAGTTCGCATGGAGCCAGATAGATACAACGATTAAAATTAACCCTACTATGTGGCACATCTATAAGGTGGGAGGAATCACTCATTTCTTCAAACAGATGATGAGCTTTGATGAAATTCTCTGATGTTATTTTATTTCATCCTGGGTCGAACAAAGAGTCACTATGGGTGACATTTCATTTAAAATTAATGAGGATGTCATTGCTAAAGATACAATCTTATCAATGGAGGGTCATAAATGGAATAAAAAGAGTCATGTCACGGATGTGGCCAACTTGAACTAGTTCTTTTGTGCCAATAAAAATATGGTGAAGCTTCGGGGAGGTTTTAATAGAGACAAATTATCACCCCCATGGGACCAGGTGTGTAAGTTATTATCATGAAATATTTCACAATGGAGGGTAGGTTTGGGGTTTATTACTATTACCACATGCCTTTTCTCAATCACCTCTGAAATCATGATTTAATTTCCATCCCTTTCTTTCTGCTACATTCTTTGGAGTTTATGGTTAAAGATGTCATTGATTCTAAGGAGGGAAAAAAAATTCACCATCCTCCATCAAGGGCTCATGTATAGACTTTATCATTTTCACCTTGCTTTGTGTTTG
>MU227524.1:17372-32450 GCA_018584345.1 Thuja plicata
TTATTAATTAAGAATAATTTAATAATTTAATATTAAATATTAAATTTCATATGATTAATAATAATATAACATATATAATATATTATTATTAATCAACATGTATTATATATATTCTAATGATCATACAACTGAAGCTACAAACATTAACAAAACCCTCTGTAATCACTTATTACAACCCCCCTCTCTCTCCCACCTTCTCACTCTTTCTCACTCCTCCATAATTCCTCTTTCCTATTCTTACATAGTGCGTACGCTGTATTCAAAACACTGCAAATTTGATATTGCACTGAGTGCAAGTTTTTTCAACATTTTGATTTGCATAGAGCGTATGACCGATTTGGCGTACACGCTATTTGGCGTACGCGCTTTGAACTTCATTGGAATCCACCAAGCCTGGGCTTATATTTTCCTTGTAGATCCAACCCAAAGGCTGGGAGGATTCAAACATGTTTGAGACATGTTTTCCTGCAAACATACAAAAAATTCACATTTTTTCTTGTGTGCTCCCTGTTAGGTTTGCACATGGTTCAATAATGATAAAATCAAACGAAATGATATTGTATATCTCTCTGTTAGCTATCTAACCATATAATTTATTTTAAATTCTGATTATGTTACGTTTTTCATCTCTAATTTCTTTTGTATGTATGCCCCATTTTTGTCAAAAACCAACATGTATTTTGTGCTTAGATTTTGGCTCCTTTGTTGAATTTTGAAACAACTTACTTTTTTAGAAACTAGACTCCATTCTACAAACTTTTAAAAAATAAACTTTTATTTTAGATTATTTTTCAATGATTTCTAGGGGGAGCTCAAACACATTTCACATTTGGGTGGCTGCAAGAAGTTGAGTCCCACTTTTGGGCAAAAAGTGGAAGTGTTTTCCCTAATTTTCAAATTTTATGTCAATTGATATCAAAATTTGAGGCACTTAGAGATTGAATCTCAAAACACTTCACTAATAAAAAATGTTGTGCTCGGAGTCTAGATTTCAAATATGTAATGTAATGCAATACCCACATGACATAAAGTGTCTTTTAGTAGGCATGTGTATAAACCACTTTTTCAACATGCATGTTTCAGGACCATACCACACAAGTGTACGACCACCATATTTTGACCTAAATAAATAATTTTTGTGAACCCTTCTTGAGAAAGATACCTAAGACACCAAAGATTGATGAGCATATTTTTTTTTCCTTTTTTTTATTGAATATATTTTTTTATTAATTTTTAATTGACTGTAAAGTATTATTTTGAAACCTCTGGTGTACGATCACCATAATTTGATGAAATTTTAAAATTTTTTCAAAATTATTTTTTTAAATCTTCAATAAAATTCTATGTATATTGATGTCATATAAATTATTTTCCAAAAAACGTAAAAAAAAAAAAGTTATTTAAGTTTTAGTGAACCTCACTATTTTAAGTTTAGGTACCACTTTTGGTTAATAAATATTGAAAAATAGTAAAATTGATCATATCACTACGAAATTTATATTTTTGAAATCAAGACAGTCATAACTCTAATAGGTTTTTATTTCATCGAATAATTTGATTAGGAAGGCCTTGAAAAAATTACGATAAGGCATAAATCTGGTATTTCAGTGCCTTAGCCATTATTTTGGAGGTCCAACCATAGGTTTGGTCCCCCCAAGCCTATCCCAAACCAGAATCCAATGTAAAGGGTGGATTGAAAATTTAAATTTTAAAAAACGGGCACACATTTAAAAACGCGTAACCGTTTCTTAAATATAATAAATCGACATTTAAAAATGAGTTTCTAGGCAATTTTTTTAAGAAATAAAATTAGAAACGGGCACCCGTTTTTTGAATTTTTGGATCGGGCCTCCGAGCCTAAATCGGATGCCCATTTTTTTTCCATAACAGGTGCCCATTTCTAGCGGCATTTTTCAAGTCCACAAGACTTCTGCCAAATTGGGACCCAACTTCTTGCACCTAACCATTTTCAAGATGTGTCCACTTAGAAAATTCGTAAAAAATCATATATTCATAAAAAAAATTAGCAAAAAAATTTGGGATAAACTACGTGGTATTACCTAACTTCTCACCAGAGGGATAGACTATTTGATTGATTTTTTTTAGGTCCATACAAGACTAAACTAAGACTCCATGAATGTGAGAGGAGTTCACAATGTTGACATTCTCCCCCTAAATTTCAACTACTAATGCATGCAATAGAAAATAATTATTTTCTTTTTTGGACTTTAGTGAGATACTTTCCTACTGCAATGGATCATGTAGCAATCTTCACTTGGATTGCACTTTTCTTGGCTTCTAACAATTTCAAGCCTTTTGTAAGACTTGGATCTAATTTCATGCAAGTCAACTTGCTCTAATCTGTGTGAGCTTCCTACAACTTCAAACTTGGCAAGGATACATTTTTCTTTGAAAACAACGATCTTTCGATCTCATTGACCCTTAATTCTTAAAGGTTGGATCTTCTCTTTGTTTGGACTTCTAATCATGACGTTATACAAAAACCTTGATTTCTCTTGCTAGACTTCTAATCCCATTAACTTCAATCTCTTCCTATGAGACTGGCGTCACTTTTTCTAAAGGTAGCTTAAAATTAATTTTAGCAAACTTACTCCTTTCGAAATCTTCCATCTTCCTCCTTTGAGAGTCAGCTTCACCTTTTTGGAGGTGGCATTTACATTGATAGCAAAGTTGTCTTATTGGCTATAAAAATACATCAACAACTTCAAAATTCTTTAGTTTTGCAAGCCCTCAATCTGACTTGCTCTAATACCATTTGAAGAAAATAAGAACACAAAAATTGTCACAAAAGCCTCAATATATAAAAGTCTTGAACGAAGACGATAAGGCCCCGTTTGTTTCTAGGTATTGACTAGGAATTGGCATACCGGCATGCTGGTATTGTCGAATTCAGTGTTTGGTTCCAAAATGAATAATAGGAATAGGGTTATACGAATTCTAATTTTGGGCTTTTTTGAGCATTCCACAATTCCCCCTTAGGACCTGGAATTGGAATTGGAATTGAGAGTATTATTTTGTCAAGGAAAATTCATTCCCATTTTTGTGTTAATATTATATTGCTATCAGGATGTATATATATACATGTGTGTATATATATACATGTGTATATATACACATGTATATATACATGTGTATATATACATATGTGTATATATACATGTGTGTATATATACATATGAGTGTATATACACACATGTACATATATAGTATAGATACATGTATGTATATATACACATGAGTGTATATACACACATGCATATACACATGTATATGTGTATGTATGTGTGTATATATACACACGTGTATATATGTGTGTAAATATACACACGTGTGTGAATATACATGTGTATGTATATACATGTGTGTATATACCCTTGTGTGTGTGTATATACATATTTATATGTATATACACATATGTGTGTATATACACGTGTGTATATGTGTGTATGTGTATCTATATACACAAATGTGTGTATATATGTGTCTATGTGTGTATACACACATGTGTGTATGTGTGTATATATATACACATGTGTATATACACATATGTATGTATGTGTATATACAGACATGTATATATATGTGTGTATATACACACACGTGCGTGTATATACACACGTGTGTGTATACACATGTGTGTGCGTGTATATATACACACATATGTGCGTATATGTGTGTATATATGTGTATGTGTGTATATGTGTGTGTATATATGTGTATGTGTACAAAAACAAAATTCCAATTCCAATTCCAATTCTAGTTGTGTGGAACCAAACGCAGAATTTGCATCTTCTCAATCATCTTCCAGGTGAACCAAACAGGACAAGCCCATATTCTAGAATTCATTTTGAAAATAGCACAAACCCGGAATGGATTCAATTCCAGAATTGGCAATTCCAGCATGCACAAATTCCGCCAACCAAACGGGCCCTAAGATCTGTAAACTAGAATTAGAATTTTATTGATGTTAGTTTTATTTTTAGTTTTAAAAGCTCCATACCAAACTAAACTAAGACTCCATACAAGTGAGAGGAATCTATGATGTCAACGGCTGTAACAATTGATAAAAAAAATCACATACAAAAATCATTGAGCAAAGATGGCATTATGGACCAAAAAATAAGCTGACGGGCCTGAATTATATCAAAGAAAAACAACAGTCTACAATAGGCAAGGGCGAAAACACATCCCCATGCTGCCAAAACAGAGATGCATACAATTCGCTCCCTTCGTTTGACAAACTAAACTCATTCTCCATCCCCTCATTACATTCTATGCTGTTCCATCCTACGCCCATCATTACTACATCTTCATCGCTGCCTTCATAACAAGGGGGACTTTCAGTCGAAACAGATGAATCATGAACTGCAAAATCATTAGGCTCTTGGGCAGAATGTTCCGGAGTTTTATCAATGCCTGTGGAATTCTCCCAATTAAAAGCACTAACAGCAGGAGGAGTGAAAACGGGTTTATGGCCTTGACGTCCCAAGGCCACGTGACGAAGCAACTTATTCCTCGTTGAAAAGGTGAGACTGCAAGAACACCGCTATGTGCTATGCCCGCACTTATTTCCATGGGTTTTCAGATCACCCAAAAAAGAAAACTCCTTTCCACAGTTGTTGCAGGAATACATCTTAGCACAATGGCTTCTTTTATAATGGTTCCTCAGGGATACAATGGATTTCAAGTGCTTGAAATTGGGATGACGCTTATTATGTCTGCATCCTTCGAATGGGCACGAATAATACGATCTTCTGCACTTGGGCCTCCTCGATATTAGGGCTTCCTTGCCTTTGTATTGCTCGCCGTGTGATCGCATGTGAATGCGCACGTTCCCATCTCGCTGGAACTCTTTCCCGCAGATGCTGCACAAATGCCTCTGCTCTGCAAGAGTCTCGGCCGCCACCATTTCTACAACTTCTTGTTCACCTCCAAAACTCAAACTTTAGATTACGACAAAATCAAACTTTTATGTTTGACTATGTTGCCCATTGGATAAGGCATTGGTCTATGAAGGATTTGGGGTATTTCAAAGATCTATTAATCTAAACATAAATTGAAAATCATTTCCCTTTCATGTTGATAGGAGTTAGGATAGTTCTAGCTTTCAAACATACTCTATCCAGATGGGATAATGCATAAGATTTGATGAAACATTGAGGTACATGTTACCTAAAGGTTTGAAAACTATTCCACAGTTATACATCTGCAAGCTATTGTTTGTTACAAAAGAGTTATGTGTGTGCAGATTAGGTACTGCCCACCTGAGTGATCTGAAACTCAAAATGAAGGAGGTCTTTGAACCTTGTTGAATGTTGGCTTTCTCTTGTCTCCTTTCTGCTAAGGGTGAGTTTGTACCTTAGGTTTGCAATCCCACAACCTTGGTCTCAAAGTCTCATCTAGGAAAGGAGAGTGCAAGAAAAAGAACTAACACCCTTTACTAAATAAACCTTAAAGACACAATAATCTCATCACATAGAAGCTACTTTGAACATGTACACAAGTATGCATTGAACACATAAGTATAACAACAAATTTTAGCTAAAGGAAATAACATATTGGATAGTGTCAAATGTCTACAAAACTCATGGTATAGTGATACGGAGAGATAGGTCTAGAGTTCAGGTGAGATAAAGAGAGTGAGATAGAGAGAGTAGGAGAATGCTGATAGGAGCCTGCTAATTACTAAAATTCTACAAAGTCTGAAAATTTATAAGATCTAAAACCTGAAACCTGAATTATAACTTCTAGAGATCTAAAATCACTCTCAAACATCACAATATATACATGAAATATAACTTAAAGTAATAAAGGAAAAACACATATTGAAATGTAACTTAAATGTTATATTTCATGTAAATATTCTTATGAAAAGAATGAGGATGACTTGAAGAAAAACATGGGAAGAATCCCAAATGGGTGTGTCAAAAACAAAACAAGCATTGAAAGGTTGTACATTTCAATTAAAAATAAGTAACTAAAATGTCAGATAAACACTTTACAATTTTGTTTTTATTCCCTTTTTTTAACTTTTCCCCAAATCTGGCCGATATGATCTTCAATGGTTGCTCACCAATCTGAAATATGTCTTCGCAAATATCTGCATTAGCTCCCATCCAAATGTCTGATTTCTGCTCATAAAATATCTCATTTCTGCTCATACATCTGCTCTCTAATATCTGATTCCTGCTCATAAATCTGCTTTCAAAAATGGGAAAGATATTCAATGAATTCTTGATGAAATAACACTCAAACATCTCTCATTTATACTTTCCAAATAGCACCCTTCACTCAATGGTCATGCCTCAATGAGATTGGCCAGCAACAAATAATAAATATATCTTTTATGTTTAAATCTCCTTTGCCCTAGGATGGGCACTTTTCTCTAAGAGGTGGTCCCTTTCGGAGGGGGAACCAATAAATTAATAAAATTAACTTAAATGCCCTTAAATGTGGGAGGCTTCAAGGGGGGCCGGCCATTATTATATTTGCATTTTATTTAATATTTCCTCTAGGATTGGTTGACATGGGTCGGCCCATGTAGACAAGAAATTCAATTTACCTATGCAAATAAAAACTCTACAAAACATGTCACATGTTAAATTTTTCATACAAAACTCTACTAAGTGGCCCTTTGACATCAATGACAATTAGTCCAACAATCTCCCCCTTTGTCATTGATGGTAGCCCTGTAAGAAAAAATGAGTTTTTGAATGAAACTAGGTCAAACATGCCCTTGGACTAAAATGCTCCCCATTACTCTAATTTTCCACCTTTGATATCAATGGCAAAAGGGTATTGGGGCTAACTGAATCGGACAATGAATAGCTCCCCCTAAATACATGCTTCTCTTGAAAACCTTGATGAATGGATGAGAGTGACTTCACTCCCAATTTCTCCTTCAAGTACTCAAAATTCTCTTTTGCAAGAGGCTTCATGAAAATATATGCAATCTAGTACATTGTAGCAACATACTCCAGCTTTACTTGTTACTCAAGTACTTGCTCCTCAATAAATGATATTTATCGGACTATGCTTTGTCCTAGAGTGCATAATTGGATCCTTTGATATGTTCATAGCACTTGTATTATCACACAGCATGGAGATGGGATGTCCCTACTCAACCTTAATATCTGTCAAGGTCTATTTCATCCATAGACGTGTGTGCAAGAAGTTGTTTCTGCAATATAATTTTCCTCTGTTGTAGAAAGTGAAACTGATGCTTGTTTCCAGCTTAACAAAGACACAAGACAATTGTCAAGAAAGAATGCTTCTCCACATGTGCCCTTCCTATCATTACTGCCAGCCTAATCTGCATTTGTATGCGTTGTAAGGGTGAAGTCTTCACCTCTTAAGATGCCACAATCCAAATTACATAAGCTCCTTCAAATATTTCAATATTCTTTTGACTACATTGACATGGGTTTCCTTAAAAGCTGCCTGAAACCGTGCCACCAAGCCAACTGGTTGCATAACATTAATCCTTGTAGTTTTTAGATGTAGCAAAATTCGAATAATAGATCTATGCATAGTCTAATTTGATGTGGGAGATTCATCATCTTTGCTCAATTTACAACCAATAATCATAGGAGTACTTACTGGACTACAATCTTCCATCCTGAAATTCTTCACCATCTCTTTAATATACTTGGTTTGAGAAATAAAGATCCCTTTATCTAAATAAGAGACTTGCAACCCATGAAAGAAAGATAACTCACTAAGCATTGACATCTCAAATTCCTTCTGCATGTTAGAAGCAAAGTCTTTGCACATTCCCTCACAGTCTCCTCCAAAAATGATGTCATCAACAAAGACAACAACAATCAACAAATTATCTACTTCATTTTTGATATACAAATTGCTATCCGCATTTACTCTTTTGAAGCCTTACTCTTGAAGATACTTGTCTAACTTGAATACCAAGCTCTTGGGGCTTGCTTTAGTCTATAAAGAGCCTTCATTTGTTTACAAATATAATTCTCATCCAGGAAGGTTGTTTTTACCAATCTACTTGAGCCTATCGTTTGCATACCAATCTTGCCTTATTTCTTACAACTTAGCCATCCTCATTTACTTTGTTTTTGAAAATCCACCTAGTGTCAACCATATTTTTGTACTCGAGATTTTGGACAAGCACACATGTCTGAGTTTTCTCGATTTCATCCAATTCCTCATCCATAGCCTCAATCTAGTGTTTGTCTTCACTTGCTCCTAAAATGTTCTTTAGATCAACTTTGGAAAGAAAATATAGATTTGTATGTTCTGTTGTATTGGCAAGTCTTCTTATTTTTTGTGCCTTGTCTCCGATAATCAAATCTTGAGGATTGTTCTTTTTAAACAAATCTACATGGTGTCTTGAGTGGTGCCTTTGATGTAGTCTTTGGATTTCTTTGCTCAACTTCTCTAGTTTCAATTTCTTTCTTTGTTTCTTTTTCTATAATATTTTCTTCCTTTTGACAATCAATTTCTTGTACTATCTCCTTTTAATACCTTTCTTCGTCAACTCTCACATTTGCACTTTCAACAACTTTGTGCAGTCCTTTATTATAGCATTTGTAAGCTTTACTCCTTATGGAATATCCAAGGAAGATACCTTCAACACTTTTGAAATCAAACTTTCCCAAATCTTCCTCATCCCTTCTTATATAGCATCTGCTTCTAAAAACTTGGAAAATACTTAACTGATACAGGCCATACCTTCCATATGATCATATGGAGTTTTGTTGTTATTCACCTTGATTTGTGCTCAATTTGAAATGTAGACAATTGTATCAACCACTTCTTTCCAAAATGTATTCACAACTACTCCATTTTGCTATGGAGTTCTTGTAGCTATATATTGTCCCTTTATCCCGTGCCTTTCACAGTATTATTCAAATTCATTTGAAGAAAAGTCTTAAATGAACTTAAACTAAAGTTAGAACACTAAAATAACAAATCTGTTTGCTCTCATCTTCTGTATGTAAAATTTTTTGAGGCTACAAGATTTTTTTATCTATAATCTTAATCACTACACTGTAAGTAACTTCAGTTTTGGGGAATAAATTGTTTAATTGATGTTTTTTTTTTCTCCATACAAAACTAAACTAAGACTCCATACATGTGAGAGGAATCTATGATGTCAATGGCTGTAACAATTGATAAAAAAATCACATACAAAAACCATTGAGCAAAGATGGCATTATGGACCAAAAAATAAGCGACGGGCCTGAATTGTATCAAAGAAAAACAACAGTCTACAATAGGCTAGGGCCAAAGCAGATCATCCGTGTTGCCAAAACAGAGATGCATACAATTCGCTCCCTTCACTATCTTCGCTTGACAAACTAAACTCATTCTCCATCTTCTCATATCAATATTCACTTTCTTCTATGCTTTTCCATCCTATGCCCATCATTAATACATCTTCATCGCTGCCTTCATAACAAGGGGGACTTTCAGTTGAAACAGATGAATCTTGCACTGCAAAATCATTAACCTCTTGGGCAGAATGTTCCGGAGTTTTATCAATGCCTGTGCAGTTCTCCCCATTAAAAGCAGTAACAGCAGGAGTAAAAACGGGCTTATGGCCTTGACGTCCCAAGGCCACGTGGCGAAGCAACTTATTCCTCGTTGTAAAGGTGAGACTGCAAGAACACCGCTATGTGCTATGTCCGCACTTATTTCCATGGGTTTTCAGATCACCCAAAAAAGAAAACTCCTTTCCACAGTTGTTGCAGGAATACATCTTAGCACAATGGCTTCTTTTATAATGGTTCCTCAGGGATACAATGGATTTCAAGTGCTTGAAATTGGGATGACGCTTATTATGCCTGCACCCTTCGAATGGGCACGAATAATACGATCTTCTGCACTTGGGCCTCCTGATATTAGGGCTTCCTTGCTCTTGTATTGCTCGCCGTGTGATCGCATGTGAATTCGCACGTTCCCATCTCGCTGGAACTCTTTCCCACAGACGCTGCACAAATGCCTCTGCTCTGCAAGAATCTCGGCCGCCGCCATTTCTACAACTTCTTCCTCGCCTGCGAAACTCAGACTTTTAGACTAAGATAAAAGAGAAGTCGATGTTGTGATCACTTGGTAGATGATGGAATTGAGGGCCAAATTCGGTTGATGATGGGTTTCGTTTTGCAAGAAACACTTCACTTACTCGGCTTTTTCCCCGAGCCAAGAAAGCTCAGAAGTCAGAGCAAAAAGATTTGTTTCACCTTCGTCTTCAAACACAGATTTGTCATCATCAACCTTCACTTGCCAAGAGTTTTGTCCCTCGGCACTCAGAATCTCGCTATAAACTGCCTGCTCTATAAATTCCATTTGAGCTGCTGACTCACTGAAATCTACGTGTGCCCAAATTGGGCGAAACAATGGTTTATGTAGACGGTTTGGCTGTTTGGGCCGGGAAGCGTATGGAAGGCACACGCCAATCTATATAATATTCGCACCACTTTCCACACAAGCACGTTCATTAAACAGATCTGTTTTCTTATATTATTATTTAAATACAAAAGGCAATAGGTAACTTTTGCGATATACGTAGTAACATATACACCGTCCGTAGTAGGGGTCAATAATGGATGGTGACCTTTTTTTCAGGTTGACCTTTTAATTCTTAGGAGTTCTAAAAATGATAACACATGTGTCAATATTCATCATACATTTACTAATAGTCTATCATTTTTTAACTTTTTTGGTTGGTAATTGGTTCATTTGTGTACCACTATTGAGACATTTTGTAACCACTACTAAGACATTTGGCCAAGTTTGGACATTTTTGAGTAAACAACTATTGGTGCAAGAACATAATAGATATTGGGGGGCGTTTTAGAAAGGCCATTTTTTGACCACTCTTATTCGACGTCTCTAGAGAGATCCATGAATACCCAGATACACTATGAATACCCTAATACAGAAATACAGAGATACATCGAAAAAAATCGTCAAAATCGACTTAGGAATCCTAGATGCACGAAATTAGCCTGAACTACTAGTGGAGACTTCCTCTATATACGAGATGCTTTATAGTACACAGATACGAATATGGAGTACAAATAGATGAAATACGTTCCACACATACGATTGTTCAGCCCACATGTTTGACAAGTTTCTCGAACGTTCAGGCGATAAGTCTGACGGTGGAAGAAGTCACAAATGAAAAGAATTTCACAGGAACTTGTGGACGTTCAACCGTAAATTTGAAACCATGTGACATAATTCATCTTCCAATAAGTTATCTTCTGTATTATACTCACTGCTTACGTGTCACGCCAGGTTTTTTTATTATTATTTTAATATTTTGACTTCATTTACTCGGACTACTGGTTTGACATTATTTCATTTACTATCTTTTATTTAAAGATTCCTTCGCTAAACTGTTCACACAGTCCCAACTAAGATTCCTCAAAAGAGACATATGGTAAAGAAATTAGAATTCCATAATGAATGTTCAGCGTTGCCTGACCAAGCCCATGACGAGCCTTGTCCCCCAACCTTGACATGAAGAGAATGAGATTGACAATTACAAGTATCTTGAACCACATTGTCTGGAAGAATGAAACATCTTGGGAAGGTCCTCTTGGCGTTCAAAAGGGCATGTCAAGCTGTTGTATAGGTAGAACTGAAAGCTCAGGCAAGAGAGTTTTCATTAGCCAAACATTTATCTACACACAATTAATTTTAACTTATATACTAACCCTACCCCTCATATAATTTGTCCTTTTCCATTCAAGAATGTTCTATTTGCCTTCTCTTCTACGTTCACTTTGTATTTTCTAATGTATTCCTTGTCAACTCTCTCTTACAGATTGGTTGATGTTAGGTATACCAGTGCTCTTGAGAATGATAGTATTCAATTCTTTTTAGGAGTCTTAAATTGGGAGTGTGTAGATAGGCTAGCGATGGGATCTGAAGGATATGTTTTAATAAAAAAATATATAGTAAAATAAAATTTTAAGACCAGTATTATGATTAAAGGGAGTAGTCACAAAAGTGAAAGACTGAAAACTATTAAAAAAGCCTGACAATAACGTAGCAGCAGTGGCTAAAAATATGTTAGCGTAATGGAGAAGTTATCAGCAATCTTATTTTAATTGTAAATTGTCATACTCTTACGTTCGCTAATTGATATCACATAAGGTTCGCCTATATAATTTTGATTTGCTTAGTAAATTTATTCATCCATCCCATATGATTGCCCCTTCTGTTTATTGTTATTTATCATCTAAAAAGACAATTTGGTCGTCCATATGCAAACCCCTTGCATGCCTACATGTTTTTCTTACCTCACTTAAAAAATGACTGCACAGCAATATCACACATTCATTATGTTAATAATTGGGCATCAACTTAAGAAAATAAAATTGCACCAATTTATTAAGCTATGTAAAAGTGTTTGATCTCAAAAAAAAGAAACACACATTGGAAGACAAAAAAAGAAAATATATTCTCTATAAAAGGAAGAGAGCAGTAATGAGCAACACCAAGAAAGAAAAGTTCGCTGTTTATTAATCTCGTCTCAGTGAATTTCAAAATCTGCCCCAATGGGCAAGTGATCACTGGGATGATTTTCATTTGGTAATCCACCTTGTATGTCAGGTGATTCGTCAGATGGCAATTTGAGAAATTTGATAGGTCGCACATGGTTAGGACTTGAGAACAAAATATAATCAAGTGTGCCAGTGAAATCAGGTGTGTAATTTGTAAATGGGGGCTCTCCTCCTATAAATGCATGGAGACTGTGTAGTGCTATTGGACTTCCTCTAGATGCTTCTTTTGTTGTAGTTTTGTAAGAATAACCATTATCATTCTGTGAAATACCTGATATGAGGTACTGGTACACCTGAAATCAAAAATTTATAAACAAAATGAGAGCTTTTAAATATAAACAAGCTTAAGTCATTTCAATCACAATATACACACGACTTGCAAATGGATTAAGATGACCTTATTTGGACAGGCCAAAAAGACTGCAGAAAATATAATAATGCTAATATAGTAACAAAAACAAGAAAGCGATAATGTTCCCTCTTTGGGATTGCCCTAGATCTTTTCCTAGAATCACAAATTCCATTCAAAGAGGATATGTTGCCATTTTAAAATGCCTTCTTACAAGATAAATTCTGATTTAAGTCATATATATATATATCAATTATCTCCATTAGGGTTGATAATCACAAATATAAAAAAATATACATATAATTATCATAATTCATTAGATAGGTCTAATCACAATAGAGTTTGAATGTGAATGAAGGAGCATGATGGGATCAGCCCGAAGGAATCTTCACACTAAGCCCAAGAGTGAACACTCACCCTCTTGGCCTCATGGTAGGCACCCTATACATCTAGCATGGGTTGGTACACCTAGTGGGATGCTTGTATCTGCACCCCCTATCCATGTTTCCTTATTCACCCTCTTTGAGAGCATGATGGGTTTCAATCAAAGGCTTTCCCTACTAACCCATCCACAATATGGAATCCCTCAAAGAATTGTATAAGGTGTCGGGAGCCTGTCCTTTATTCGGCCTCTTGGCCCCACCCCCAATGCTGCTGCCTCTTTATCACGTATTTCATCCTTCACCCCGTAGTGGGATGATTAGCTGGATCAACATGTTAAAGGGGTCCTAATTAATATTATTAATTATTCATGTATTAAAAATAATAGCAAGAATGAAGCAATATATTAATTACTTATCATGAACCCAAGTATTATTAAATTGAAGACATGATAAACAAATTAACAAGATAAGTATTTCTATGTATTTGTAATGTCCCCACTTGGGATCTCTCTTTAATAAGTCCTGAAACAATAATTTTAACTTGAGGTGAGAATCGCAATATTTTTATAAATATGAACTGATCTAATTTGAAGATATTTCATTATAATATTCAACTCAGATCCTAAGAATGATTCAAAATATAAAAATTATCTTGATTTAACCACAACAACTCCCCTTCTCCTATGTTGAGTATTGCCTTGTTCTATGATGGGCCTAATCCTTAGGGAAAGACCATAATCAGGTTTTTTAGCTCTCTGGGGAGGACCTCCTACGGCTTTAGTTGCCTTATAGTCATTCTACAACGATCCTCAACCATCTTATTACGACTTTCTCCTCCTAAGGCCTTATGGATATCCTTTACTTGGTATATCCATCCTTATAATCATTGGGACAGACTTTATCTCTTCCCAAGGTTTATGGATACCCACACTAGGTGTATCCATCCTCACATATTGTAATGTTCCTAACTCCGAGCGTACCACTCTAGCGTACTGGAGGAGCAGGCCGTATTGGATGGGATGCACTACACAGGCCGTACGGGTGGAGGCAGGGAGGTCGTACGGATGGAGGCAGGCCGTATGTACGGATGGAGGCAGGTAGTACGAAAGGAGGAGGGTAGTACGGATGGAGGGAGGTAGTACGTAGTACGGATGGAGGTGGGAAGTACGGATGGAGGAAGGTAGTATGTAGTATGGATGGAGAAAGGTAGTACATAGTACGAATGGAGGTGGGGAGTACAGATGGAGGAAGGTAGTACGTAGTACGGATGGAGGTGGGTAGTACGGATGGAGGAAGGTAGTACGTAGTACGGATGGAGGTGGGGAGTACAGATGGAGGAAGGTAGTACGTAGTATGGATGGAGGTGGGTAGTACGGATGGAGGAAGGTAGTACGTAGTACGGATGGAGGAAGGCAATACCGATGGAGGTGGGTAGTAGGCGTACAGAGGGAGTGTCTTCGGGTTGATGTAGTGACTCAGTGATTCCAAGCGCACAGAACAACAAAGTACCAAATATGAACAATTGCCAGAGGAAGAGATTATGAATAGAGTACTTCGGATTTGCCAGATCCGATACAAGCAGAACAAACAGAGTAGGGTGAGGGTGAATCCCACCAAAACTGCAATAGGCCAAATAGGGAAGGTCTTTCACTTCCAAAGTGGCGCACACCAGAACTCCAACCGGAATTCGCAACAATAATAAGATATCAAATTCAACATGAGAAATACATCCTAGAGGCCGGTCATAAATACCCATCGGGAAAACCCCGGAGGTGTACAAATA
>MU227524.1:72598-109337 GCA_018584345.1 Thuja plicata
TGCGCAATTGACTTCGAAAAACCCACCTTTAAAGGATTTTCAAAGAATATGCAGTCAGCCTAAAAAACCCCACCTTTTACATCATAACTTGAGTTGTACTACTCCGTTTGATGTCTAAGTTAGCTCGGAACGAGCGGATTTCAAAGGGCTATTGACTTGAGGGAAAAACAAAACTAAAAATGTAAAATAAGAAAGAGGAAAACAAAGAAAGGACTTAAAAAACGCATGAAACGTATGTGATAAAGAACTCTTCAGGGATGAGGAATTACCTCTATTATCACTCTATTCAAAATGTTCAAAACAAAGAGGATACCACTACGTTATGACAAGAAAATTCCGTAGGGTTGCCACAAATTTGTGATCTCAAATTTGAGGACAACTCCGGGGGTACACCCTTCAAATCCTTATAAGTCCAGGCGAACACGTCCTGGTACTCTGTAAAGATTTTGAATGCCGACGTCTTTAATACTGGGTTCCGGTCATCCCCCATCGGGATGATTTTTGGGTTCTGTTCATCTCCAAGATTAATCTCCTTCAACTTCACTTCTTTGTATTGGATCAATTCATCCTTGGAGAACTGATGGGCAGGACTCTCCTTGATTCGAGCTTCTCCCTTTGTATTATTTGTATTCTCGAGGGAACTCGTTCAAATCTTCCTCGATCTGCAACATATTACAAGACGGAGGGAATAGTTCATAGTCCCTCATTCGCTAATGAAATATGCTATCCATAAAGTCTATATCATCCTCCAATTCTAGTACCCCTTCGTCATTGGGCTCCATACTCTCTTTCCCTTCATCTACTCCGTTGTCGGATTCAGAGTCTGAGGAAGATGTCATTTCCTCTCCTACCATCTGCGTCCTGAGGTCGACCACAAACTTTCTCCCCCCCTTCTCAAATGATAAAGTGTTTTTCTTCCAATTGTGATTTGCTTTCGCAGCCACCAACCACCCTCTCCCTAGGATGGTGTCGTACCCTTTCCGCTTCATAGGAATCACAACGAAGTCCAAGGTAAACGGTTGTGTTCCGATGGTTACTTGTGCCATCAGGGTTCCGAGGGGTTTGATGCCATGTTGGTCAGCACTTAATAAGTTGAAGGTCAGCGGCCACAGCGTCGGTTCTCCAAGACTCTTCCAAGTGTCCTCAAGTAGAACGTTCACCCATGATCCACCATCGACAATTGTGTTAGTGAGAATGGTACCCAAGATACCCATCTTGACTACAGTAGGGTTTCGCCCACTGTTTATAACTAGTGTCATTGGGTCCACTGCGGAACCATAGGAACCTCTGTTTGTTCTAATGTACTTGTTGGGATGGTTTGACTGTTAAACAGGGTTGTTTTAGATGTGGCATCACTCCGAGTAGGTCCTTGACTTTCACCCGTATCTCCAATTCCATTATCTGCCTCAGGATGTTTTTTTCTGTTGAAGCTCGAGTAGAAGTGTCGGAGGTATCCTTTAGGTCCCTTCGGGCTTGCAATTCCCTCTCAATCTCCTCCTTCACCTCGAGTATTCATTGTTTCTCCGTACGAGGGTCAGGATAAGTGGCCGTCTTTGCTTGTGCTCGTGTGATTGCCAGGCTGTCTTCCTCTTTATCTTTTCTTTCCAATTCAATGTAGTTGCAACCAGGCTTTAGATAGTTGAACTCCTCGTCGTCTCCCGGTCCACACCACCTACACAGTTTCTGTGGAGGAGTTTCCTCCTAGAAATCTCGGGCAAAGTGTCCCCACCGGTTGCAATTTCTGCATTGTATCATTGGCCTTCCCTTCGCATCATCCTGGATCTGAGGGCGGTTGTTGTTATTGTTATTTCCACTGTCTTCCCTTCGGTTATTTATGTAGTTGTTGGATGATGCAGTATTATTATTATTTTGTTGACCGCTAGTTCCAGATGTAGAAGGTTGCTACTGCGTGAACAACAATTGTTGATTCTTGGCCCTCAGGTTATAGGGGCATTCTCTGGTGGAATGTCCCGCAATCTGGCAGATGTCGCAAAAGGATTTCTTTGGGCAAGAACCTTTCATGTGTCTGGCTTCCTTGCAGTCCGTACTCCACACCTCATCCTCCCGGTTTCACTTGATCCTCCTTTTGTTCCCTTAAGCTCCTTCATCATCCCCTGGAGGTCTTTTTGTAAAGCATGCACTTTCTTTCTTGATTCGTCCTCACTACTTTCCTCCGAGGACTCATCATCTGAGGACTTGGTCTTCTTGGAGGTCTTGCATTATCTCTCCAGGTCCATTGCACGGTTATATGCATTATCGTACGATGTCGGCGGTACGATCTTCATTTTCTTTCGGAGAGAAGTCTTGAGTCTTTCGACAAACCATCGCTTCTTTAGTTCGTCGGCTGGGCCAGATTCCATTTTTCTAATTACTTCCTTTAGTCGGCGCTCGTAGGCTCTAACAGACTCATTCTTCACCTATTTTGTGTTGTAGATCTCAGCAAGGATCTCGTTGTCATCTCTTAACAACTTAAATTCCGTTTGGAACTCTGTCTTCAATGCCCCCCATGTCATCAAACCAGGTTTATCCACATAAGAGTACCAGTCAATAGCTTCTTCCCTTAATGTGGCAGGAAACTATCTAACACACTCATCCTGATCTATGATTCCATTGGCGGTCCATATGGTTTCACAGGTTCGGCAATGGCAGACCGGATTCTCCTTCGCTTGGCCCGTGAACTTGGGCAACTTCTGTTTATTTTAGGCCATCACTACCAGTTGTTGCACCGTTTGTGCCCCTGTGGTTGCAGTGGTGGGGGTTGTGTCTGTCCACTCGGGTTGCCGGTATTGTACTATGATGTGGCGGTTACCAAGTTTTGGCTACCAGATTGTCTTCCTACGTTCGATGTCTGAGGGTCAAACAGAGTGTCTTGGATGTCCAGCGTCTCTGCCTCGTCGACACCTCCAATCACGCTCGGTCCTTCTTCACTCCTGCTTTCCGTTCCCTTCGTCCTTGGTGTCCGGGACAGGTTCCGAAACTCTTCCCGTGTTTCCTTGATCATATTCAACCTTTGTCGTGTTTCCTCGAGTAACTCTTCACCAATCCTTACCCATTTGTGCTCTGGCGAACAGTAGTGTTCACCTTCGGTTGTCACACCTCCTGTGACTCACCCATGGTTACCTTTGGTACCACCTCCGTGGTCCCCTTCGGTTAACCCCTCGGTAGGTTGTACGTCGGCGAGTTTTTTGAACCGTCGTCGACATTCTATTTGTTGGGTAAGGATTAGAGCTTCATGTGTAGCCTCCAAGGCATTCGGTTCTTTTTTATTCCTATCTTTATTTAAGAGATTGGGCATCAATCATATTAAAACATAACACAGAACACTTTATTTATTCATGTTTCCGTACAACAGATCAACTGTGATCTTGTTATTATGGATTTTACAGTGTTACTTTTATTCCTTCCCCAAGCTTAAAGCTCATGGGTTCATTCTTCGTCGATTGTCATCGCGCTCTTCTTCCTCGCGGCAATTGTTTTTGGCGAAGTTCCTCAGGATTCGCTGTCGGCGTTGTTCACGCTCTACGTCCTCCCTTCAATTCCTTTGGGCAATGGTTGCATGCACCAACAGATGGGGTAATTGATGCAACAGTCTATTCGTAGCGAGGCTGACGTTCAATGCGTCCCACACAATGTCTTGGGCAACTTCTTCTCGTATGGCTTCCCTTCGTATGAACGTTTCAATGCCTGCCTGAAATAGAATGCGAAAGTCTATTGTCAGAGCATGCTCCCCTTCAAAAAGTTTTGTAATTCCGTCCTCATTGGTTCTCACAATGATATTCTCCTCAAATGGTAGTCCCATTTAACCATTCATTCCGTCACTTGCCAGATTCGATCGGTAGCGGCGCCAAATGTTTACCCTCGTGGGGTACAGAGATTATTTGCATACAGAAGGTAAAGTACTTAACAGAGAATGTATGGAGAACATAACAGCATTATATTCATAGATTGATCAGCATGTACAAAGGTATTTCTGCATATTATAATCAGCACATCCTTGCTGGAAGAGAGAAATGCATACATATAGTGTCCGAGGGGATCCGAGGTGAACCGTCGCATCTGTGTAACTCCCTCGAACCAACCGTTTAACTACCCAGTTCCCGACAACATCCCCAATACATACCTTTCCCGTACATACAATGTAACGGCTAACATTAACTACTTTTCAGATGAACAAAAATAATAGGCATTAACAAGTGAAACTGCCTTCTCAAGAACATGAAGATTACTAATAACAAAATTCAACTACTTTCATATGAAATTGAATATAACTATATAATGGAATTAACTGCTTTCGTTTCAAGAAATAGCATGTCCATGACAGAAGAGGATTACTATTCTTTTATCCATTCTAGAACTCTTGTATCTTTGTTGCCATGCTGAGAGAGGGAGAGACTTATTAGGTGCTTTACGTCGCAACCATTGACTAGCGGTCCTCCACACAACTCCCTTTCGGAAGAAGCCCGACCCTACACGAGAGGTACAGAAGCAGGGCTATGTCTAATTGTCATCCAAGCCTGGTGTTTAGAACCTAAATAATTCTTAGTCTGTCACACTATCTAGTTTCCTCCCTTTACTAGTATTGACCTTCCTAACTAAACGTGTATTTCTAGTTCATGTGAACTGGTGATCGCATGCTTCTTGCATTGTGCCACGTTGTCCAAGGTTTATAAATATGCTAGCACAATTTCGTGCAATCAAATTTCACCACCCCTACTTGTTATATAATTGAGTCCAGTCAATTCTCTTGGTCTTATTGACCCATATCAGACTAATTGTCCTTGTTTATTGGCAATAAAAGTCTTCTGATCTTAAAGGGATGGTGTCCCCTACTAGCAACTGCTAAATAATTATCAATCTTAACAGCCATATCACCATCTAAGGGAGAACCCTTCCCAACAGACTTTTGTTTATTATTCAGGATTGG
Organism: Thuja plicata; assembly: GCA_018584345.1. Classification (NCBI taxonomy): domain Eukaryota; kingdom Viridiplantae; phylum Streptophyta; class Pinopsida; order Cupressales; family Cupressaceae; genus Thuja; species Thuja plicata. The sequence goes on from MU227524.1 coordinate 77,523, forward strand.
AATTGATTGGATATGACTCGTTCTCTCAGTTTCCTTTCCCAAGAATGTGAATGAATAACCTTTCTTGCCCTTGCATGGTTATGATCTAGTTTTTTTCTTTCCTTGCTGTTATGTTTCAGCTAGCATTGGCTCTAGATTAAGAGCTTGTACTAGGTTCAGATTCAGAAATAGTATCGACAGAATTTAAATAAAATATAAGATAAGTGTACTTCTTTATCATGCATGCCTCTGCCTCATTATTTCATACAGATTCTTTCCTTTTGAGTTTCTCAATCATGATTCATAACTACTTCCTGATCAAGGCTTGAACCGGTGAATAATATAGAGTCAATAATAGATAAATAAGTAGGAAGATTTAGTTCCCTTATTGTTGACATGCTGTCATAACTATATAGTGATCATGTATAAACCAGTCCAACGTATTAACCATAACTTATTGTATTTTACATTATTCTTATGCAGAGTTAATGATCTCATCAAATATAGTTATCATTCTTCTTTTCTTAATATGCAGATTTAATGGAATGATAATGACTTACTTATACAGATATCACATTCTGATATGCAGATCTTAATGTATAATAGTGACTATAGATGAGTGCTAAAGCAGTCAATATGCAGATTTTAATGAATTACAATGCATTGTATGAAAGAGATCGTATACTTTTGTGCAGATATCGAATGAGTATAAATGACTAGAGATGAGAATGTATTTGCCTACTATGCATTTTTCAAATGAATGTCAATGTCTGTATATGGCAAATATCGCATTCTACAATGTACATTCTAAAGACTTAAATGCATGACATTGATTCTTATCATCCTCTTCCTTATTATCGAAAGACATGGGTTAAAGATGATAATACAAAAATGTAATGACACCCTATATAATCAAGAAAATTGTTTTTCTTTTTAACTATTGATGACACCCTATATAATCATAATGATCCATTAATGAAGGAGAATGGTGTTAATGCTGTCATTGGGTCTGTTAGGTCTCTATTAGAGGTTTTTAGGTACACTTTCCTTGGTGTTGTTTAAGACAGATTGATGATGAGTGGGTCTGAGGTCTGACCAAGGCCATAAAACTTTCTACCTCCATAAGCAGGTTGATTTTGGAACCAAAGAAAGTATGCAATGAGTTCCATGTGCCATCAGAAACATACATATAACAGGTGGTGAGATTAGATTTAATCACAGGCATGTGCATGAGATTGCCATCCTGCCTTTTCTTGTCCTAAAATTTGACAGGATGTCTTATGCACACCTATTTCTCTGTTGAATGTTGTGAATAAGTATACGTCCAAACTCAATCCAGTGCCTTCATTACTAAATAAATACTAAAATTCACTTTCGAAAGAATAGAAAAGCATTTTGCATCACAGAGCCTGAAGTATACAACAGAGTTGCTGCATCAATGAAGCGTATATGCTGCATGGAGAGACAAAGCTTGGTTTATCTAACTATATCAGCATTGATTGTAGCACATGTAAGTTGTGAACTTTGCAACGCAGAAAAGATCAGTGGAAACTGGAATGTTACCTCATCTCCAGGAGTAGAATTGAAGTCCCCTGTAACAAATACTAGAGGCCTACACTCAAATTTTGCTGAGATTGTGTCTTTGAAGTTTGCAAGCCGCAAGAGAAGATACTTTACTTGGGCAAGTTTTACATCCACCCATTCCGGATCCCTGTATAGTCATAAAGTTGTTACAAAGATAGCAGGTGTTAATCAAACATGTTAAACACAATATTCATAATTGAACAGTTGCAGCTATATTAACTTATAGTCAATTCAATAAACATGAGTGTTTTTCCTAAACTTCATCATGCATAGATATTAAAATACCTACCAATAAATATGTGTGTTTGCAACTATGATCACGTGGTGAGGAGGCTTGAGAAGTTTGAATGCTGTTAGCAATCCAACACAATCCCTCTTCAATCTCACCCTAGGATCGTGTGGATCTCCTCTATCATCAAGCAAGTTTGTTTGTTGAGAACCTGGAAATGAACATTCAATTGCATGTCATGTTTGTGACCCAACCAAATGTCAGGAAAATGCTAGGAGAATGAAATGGTGCAGACACCAATTTTAAGAAAAGAAAAAAAAGAGAGTGTCTGGCTTAATACAAAGCCTACTTCTGCTGACTGTAAATTCAACAAAAAATGTCTAATCTAATAAAATATGAGAATGTCAAATCATGACAGAGATCATGTTCAGGAAAGCTCCTTAGACTGAACCCTTAGTTTTGGATCAGGACGATAAACTGTACTGCTGTCCATGAAAAACATGCCTGATGTTTTAGTTGGTGAGGAATCTCTGCAGTTTTCAGGATTTGATGTTTCATTCTCCACCTGGCATGACTCTGCTGGAACTTCATCCACAGGAACTAGGTCGTTGTATTGAATGACTTCTTTTAACAGTAGCTCTACTCTGCAGAAACCTCAACATAATATGCAAAGGATGAAAAAAACATACATACATTTGTCATATCCATCTTAGCAAGAGAATCTAAAGATTATTATATAAGGTCACCTTTTCAACCAAAGATCAACATCTAATTTAGCAAAAAGCACAGAAGTCAAATGCCTGATTAACAACTGTGCTTAATTAGAATAGCAGAACTCAAATATTATATTATGGGGTAAAGATCCACCAACCGTTCACGTTTGTAAAAAATGCCACAGCCATCGCGCTTGCGTCCACTTCGTTGGATATACGCAGATGAATACCCATGCTTATCCATGTTTCCTTTGTAAAATGTTTCAAACTCATCCAATTCCTAAAAGGCATTTATTTCAACAAATGTAAAACTGTTAAATATTACCGTACATATAAGGCCTAAAGCAATGTAATCTATAACTGGGGTGATATAATAGTATATAATATTTGTTACCAACAACAGCACTTCTAGGTGCAAAGAATAGATTGACGGGCTGTGTATCATATTTGACATATTTTAAAGTAATATCATATTATGAAGATTAAAATATATATATTCTTGGTATTTTGTATTGTGCTACTTTTGATATACCTTATTATAAAGAAATATATGAAAATTTCTTATGTTTTTTTTTTCTCTTCTTGATTTCTCGTATTTTTAAAAGAGAGGTAAACGCTTTGACCTGGAGCTATGAACCGGTGAGGCCACAAATGGGGGACCTCATCCCCAATGGGATTTGAACCTTGATGGCAAGAACAACACAACTTAACCATCACAACATGCCACTATTGGCATTCTTGATTTCTCATTAATGACAACTAGATTATACTATTAATCTTTTGACACATTTAGTGTTTTGAATTTTGATGTATGTTTTGATACAAGAAACCTTTAATCACCCTTTTTAATATTTGAACTTTAGAATGTAGTCTTCTTATTGTCTAATGAACGATAATCAATAAAAATGCGTCGGTTAATGTTAATATTATATTCTAAATGAGAGAATAAAAACATTTACCTATCATTGTCTAATATTTAATTAGTACGACTCATATCAATCTAACACACCAAACTGTTTACATCAATGTTAGCCCAAGTTTCCGGGATGGGGACGGCAGGGGATGGGGACAGCAGGGGACGGGGGGACGAGTTTCTAGGACGGCAAATTTTTTTGCCAAGTTTGGGGATGGCAAGAGGACAGCAAAGGGGACGGCTATATAAATATAGGGAAAGTTTAAAATATATAGGAAAATTTGCATATATACATTACATTCATATGAAAGCATGGATAAAGCATGCCATTTAAACATCATAGAACCTTAACATACAACACGACAATAGTCAAACTCAATACTCAATATGCATTCATAATTCGGAATTCATTGTCAATATGCATTTAATATTAAAATAATAACATACAAAATTGAAATACACCCAAGAACATAATTCAGAATTCATTGTCAATAGCAACAAAAATAATAACCCACCTTCCAAATTGAAGCACACTACTATCATTTAAGTCTAATATAAATTATTGGTTTACACATTATACTTATAGGCATAGCGTTACAATTGCTTTTGAAAATAATCATTTGCACATTAGTGCTTGTACATGAAATAACATTCCTATGAAATACTAACATGAAAATCCTTGGAAACTGTGTTGGAGTTGACTATTGCAGGTTTGACATTGACTCTAGAAATGGCTGCTACAGATAGTGGATCAAGTATATGTCTCCCAATGCTCTTCTCACTCTAGTTCACATTCACCAATGATCTAAATTGGGGTTACACTATTACACCCCTAAAACTACACCTTCAATTCATTGTAAGTGGACTGATATTAATACGAATAGGTCTGCTATGCAGTTTTGATCATGTTATAGGTCTATTACAGCAAGATGGCACCTTGATGCAACCTCCAATATTCACCAAATCTTCCACAAAGGACCCAAATCAACACAAAACCAACCTAGCATTGATGTATTGCAACAAAATGACATAAAGATGCATGTTCCAGGTCTGTAATGCACTTCTCATACTTTCCCAAAACCTTGCAAACAATCTGCTCTATGATTCTAAGCATGTAGCATGGCTGTAACAACATTCTTAATTTCACGATTATTAATGTAATGTTGCCAAATACTAATCAGAGGACCCCAAATAGCAGGAATTAACTACCAAACAGTAATAAGCATAATAGGGAAAACTTGAAAGGAGGGGCCCACTTTAATACTAATAAAGAGAGTTTTAAAAAAGAAAAATGTGTTTTTTAAAGTGCTGATGCAGCCTATCTCTTTGGGGATGCCTATCCGTTCTGGGGACTTCCAACGTGCACCCAAGGCGTCCCCGGGACGTACGACCGTCCTCCCAATTCGGGGTGACATCCCCAAGTTTTTGGGATGTCCCCTGTCATTTTTTGAAAATCGGGGATGGGGTGGGGACGTCCCCTAGCCATACCCCCATCCCAGAAATGTCCCCGGTACGGGGACAAGAGTTTTCAGGCAAGGGACACGTCCCTGGGTAACACTGGTTTACATTAGTTAGCATTAGGATTACAAGGAGTGCCTCTTCCTACATTTGTTTGCCAATAAAAATTATTTATACATACATGTATGTAGATGTCTAAAAATGAAAAATTAAATAAAACTCAAAACTCCTGAGGGTGGCTTTTAAGTTATTCACAGCATAACTCAGCAATAACCTGTGAGAATGGCTTGAGTTATTCATAGTATAACTCAGGAATAACTGCATTCTGTAAAGGTAAACGTGATCAAGTTGCAATAAATCTATCCACCAAAAAACTTCATGTTTTATCATTTTTTGAATGTGTTTTTCGGACATCATGTTCTGTATTCAAGCATGCACTGCCCCTCAACCTCACTAGGGGCTTCACCCCCAAACACCCAGAAGAGGCACTACCCCTCTATTAAGAAATTTTTCACAAGACGATAAACTCAAATAAGTATTTTTTGTTCAAATATTGCATTAAAAACCAGATTTGTTGGGGGAAAAGAACAAAGCTAATCCAGGAGCATCTAGGGTGTAGGAGCAATCTTGCATCACCCAAAAAGAAATATTGTATTTTCCTTTTGTTTTGTGGGTTTTCCTTAGTTTTCTTGGAGCCCATTATGATAGTTGCACTACATAAGACATATGGAAGCTGAAAATAGCCAAAAATAGTCATGCACTATTTTCAGGACTTTTGTTCATTTAGGGTCATATGGACATGAAAACTGGTCCCAAGGAGCAAAATTGAAAAAAAAGACGATTGGTAAAAGAATCATCTCAATATCTTATACGATTTGAAAGATATCAAAGTTTTCATCTTGAGAAATTTCTCCAATGAAGCTTAAAACTCAAAATGAAGAGCTTAGAGGCCGTAGAAAGGTTCGAAATGCCAACAAATAGATCTTCGATATATTTTCTATTGTAGATCTCTTCATGAGCTTTCCAACGATATGTCATTGCAGAAAATCGGACGTCCAAGTCAAAAGCTATGGCTTCCGACAGTTGTACAATCAAAACTCAAATTTCGATTTAATAATAAAAATTCCAATTGGGTGGGAAATTGAACTAATGAACCGTTGGGCACCAAAAAGAGAAAAATTCTACTTTCTAGAACATTCTAAGGCAGTTATTGGTGTTACATATACAAGAATGAATGAGGGTTACGAGACATGGCTCCATAAGTATAGATTGTGGCTTTGTCTTGCAGATTATTGTAATAAGAAGACTCATGTGTCTGTAGCAAGTCATTTCCAAAAAGTTGTAATGTCAATTCATTGAAGATAATAAAAAACAAACATTTTTGTTGTTGCAATTTTTTTGTTTATTTATCTATTGTGTTGTGTGTGTTTGGGTGAGTAAGCAGAGTACCCTTCATCAAGTGGTATCAAAGCAAAAGTTCCTGAGTGTGTAAATCAATTGCCAAATGTGAGGTACTTGCACCAAGACTATGGTTGTGGGTTTGAGAGATAAGTGAAGAAAAAGCCTGCACAAAAGAACCATGGTGGAAGAATTGCTGGTGTGACAGAAGACGGTTTTAGAGCCCTCCAAAACAAGTGCAAGCACTGCAAGAGGAGCTATGTAGAGGAGCTGATATTAGGTCAAGAGATGAAAGTGAGGATAAATCTGAAGAAGGACAATTTGAAGAAGAGCAAGAAACGGTCATAAATTCTTACAAGGCTAGGCTTTTTAGGGTCATTTCCAAGATTGAAAACAGACCAAGATTGAAGTTTCCACATTTTTTGAAAACCTTAATCTAGAAGAGTTGATCGATTGGATCAATGATAGGTAAGAGTATTTTGAGTATGAAGAAGTACAAGATCCTGAGAGGGTCAAGTTTGTAAAGAGCAAGCTGAAAGGTCTTGCTAAAATTTGGTGGAAAGAGTTTTAGTTAGAGAGGAATAGAAAAGGAAAGGAGAAAATAACAAGATGGGATTGGATGGCGGAAAAATTGAAGAGACAGTTCATTCCTGTTGACTATGAGGATGATTTATTGAAGAAAATGCAAGGTTTGAAGCAAGCAGGAAAATATGTCGAATTATATGCAAAAGAGTTCTATTGAGTCGTGATCAGAACAGACCATCCTGAAGACAACAAGGAGAAGGTTGCCCATTACATAAATGGGTTGAAGCCAAGTATTCAAGAAGAGTTGAGTTTGGTAAGAGTGTCTACCATTGAAGATGCATATCAATTTTCTTTTAAGATAGAAAAGAAGCTAAACAAGAGGTTTGAGAGAAAGCAAAATGGAAGAGGTCGTGGTGTAAAGACTGATGGATGGTCTTATGGAGGCTGAAATGAAGACTAGAAGAAGAGTGATGACTCTAGTAGCAATCAGAATCAGAGGAGAAATAATTCCTATCGTCCTCACGATTAAATCAATGGAGATCAAAGAGTAAGAGCACAAGGACGAAGAGGAGGCTTTCGTGGAACATATTTCCAGTGTGGGGAAGGACATAGGGCCTATGAGTGTCCCAAACATCAAGGGAGGAGAAATAGAAGACTTGACGGTAATGCACAAGTTGCACATCTAGATAAAGATGCCGAGTCTTCACATTCTGAAGATGCGGAGAGAGGAGAGTTCTTGTTACTAGAAGAGCCTTGCTAAATGATGAGAAAGAACTAGCCCAAAGGAAGAGCCTTTTTCGTAGAAGATGTAAGTGTAATGGTAAGAAACTATCATGATGAGGTACTATGTAATATTATGCCTATGGATGTTTGTCATATGTTGTTAGGGAAACCATGGCAAGCTGACCGTCATGCAGTACATGATGAGTATGCAAATACCTATTCTTTCACAAAGCATGAAGTTCACAACCTAAAGCCATTGAAGGAAACAAAGGAAAAGATATGCAATAATGCAAAAATATGTTTCGTTGATGGAAGGAAGTTTCTAGAAACCATGAGGCATGAAGTTTGCTTTCATTCCAAAAGTTGATAAAGAGGAAATAGAAGATGTACATGTGGAAGTTGTAATTTTGTTGGATGAGTTTCAAGATATGTATATGATAAATGTACCTAATGGATTACCACCAGTGAAAAAGATTAGGCATCAAATGGACTCGATTCCTAGAGCCAGTTTTCCAAATAAGGCAACCCATAGAATGACTCCAATAAAGAGTGAAGAATTGAATAAACAAGTGCAAGAGTTGTTGCAGAAAGGGTTGATTCGAGAGAGTTTGAGTTCATGTGCAGTACCATTAGTACTAGCACCAAAGAAAAATGGTGGAGAATGTGTATAGACTCTTGGGTTATCAATACAATTACTATCAAGTAGAGATTTTACCCTTGCCAAGGATGGATGACATTATGGTATGTTTTGAGTGAAGTTGAGTACCTCACAAAGATAGATCTGAAGAGTAGATATCGCCAAATCTAGACTAGAGGAGATGAATATAAAACACCCTTCAAAACAAAGGAGAGCTTGTATGAGTGGTTAGAAATGCCTTATGGGCTAACTGATGCACCAAGCGCATTCATGCGGCTCATGAACAAGGTATTGAAAGAATTTTAGAGTAAGTTTGTTATTGTTTACTTTGATAATGTTCTGATCTTTAGTAAGACATTGAAAGAGCATACAATGTATATTTGTAGGGTCTTTGAAAAGTTAAGGGAAGAAAAGAAACTGATTAACCTAAAGGAGTACAATTTTGTGAATGAGTTAGTGTACTTAGGATTTGTTGTCTCAACATGGTCTTAAATGGACCTAGAGATAGTGAAGGCTATCCTTGAATGACCTACTCCAAGGAGTATTACTGAGGTGAGATCTTTTCATGGTTTGGCTAGATTTTACAGAAAGCTCATCAAAAAAATTAGTAGTATCTGTAGACCCCGAATTGAAACAATGAGAGGGGATAGAAAAGAGTTTAAGTTGACTGCAGGAGCAGGAAAGAGTTTATATTTGTTGAAAAAAAAAGTTACAGAGTAACCTGTTTTGACACTTCTAGATATTAATAAGGTATTTCAAGTAGACTATGATGTTAGTGGCAGTGCCATCGAAGTTGTTTTGAGTTAGGAAGGTAAACACATTGCCTATTTTAGCAAGAAGTTGAATATATTTTTTATGATCAGAAGTTGTATGCTATAGTTCGGGCATTGGGGAAATGGAGACATTATCTTTTGCCTAAAAAATTTGTTTCCTTTACAATATTTGAATAGTCAAAGAATGTTGAATCAAAGGCATTTAAAATGAGTTGAGTTTTTGCAAAGCTACACTTTGTTTTGAAGCACAAGAGTGGAAAGTCTACCAAAGTTGCAAATGCCCTCAGTATGAGGCAGAATTTGTTTACATAGATTCAAATCGAAGTTGTTGGCTTCCATGAACTCAAGAGTTGTGGAAAATGTTAGATAGCAAAAGGAACCAAGTTGAATACAAGGTTATATCAGCCATTCCCTATACTAGAGAGACCATGGGAGGATATTAGCATAGAATTTCTGCTTGGTTTACCAAGGACTCAAAGAGGACATGATTCCATTTTTGTGGCGGTAGACAAGTTCTTAAAGATGGAACATTTTATTCCTTGTAAGAAGACTAATGATGTTCATGTGCCACAGTTTTTTTCAGAGAAGTGAGACAACATGGTCTACCAAAAAGCAAGTTTCAAATCGAGACACTAAGTTTGTTGGGTACTTTTGCAAGACATTGTGGAAAAAGTTGAAGACAGATTTGAACATCAGTTCAGCACACCATTCGCAAATTGATGGGTAGGCAGAAGTGGTAAATAGGAGTTTGGGGAACCTGTTGAGATGCTTATTAGGAGATAAACCCAAGAGGTGGGATCTGATTTTACCATAGGCGAAATTATATACATTTTTGTCGATAAGAGCACTAGTAAATCACCATTCCAGATTCCATATGGAAATAGTCCTAGAAATGCTTCAGAGTTAAAGAAGTTGGACAAAGGAGAAAAGAGTAGTGCTAAAGCTGAAGACTTTGCAAAACACCTGAAGAATTTGCATGAAGAGGTGAGAAAGCCTATTAATAAGATGAATATTCAATACAAGGCTAAGGAAGTTCAAAAAATGAGATATAAGGAATTTCAGATTGGAGATGAAGTCATGGTTCTCATGGTTCATTTGAGAAAGGAGAGATTTCCAATGAGAACACATAATAAGTTGAAGATGAGGAAAATTGGACCATGCAAAATCCTAAAGAAGCCTGATTCAGGAAATGCTTATGAAGTACACTTGCCAAGTGTACTTAATGTTTCACCCGTGTTTAATATTTCAAATTTGATAGAGTATCATGAAGTATTGAAGACAAAATAGCAAAAGCATAGTCGAATATTCCAGCGCCTACTTTAGCTAAGGAGGAGATATAGGATATCTTGGATAGTCTTGTGGGTAGAAGCACAAGAAATAGGCAATATGAAGAGTTCCTAGTTAAATGGAAAGGACACCCTGTTGAAGATTCATCATGGTTATACAAAGCTGAGGTTGACCTCCTTGGTTTTGCTCTAAATACCTAATATGTGATGAGGTCACCTCTCAAATTACCCCAAGTGTAATGCAAGAGCATCTAGAGCATAGGAACAATCTTGCATCACCAAAAAAAAATATTGTATTTATCTTTTGTTTTGTGGTTTTTCTTTAGTTTTCTTAGAGCCCATTATGATAGTTGCACTATATAAAACATATGGAAGATAAAAAAACAGCCAAAGATAGTCCACTATTTTCAAGACTTTTGCTCATTCGAGGTCATATGGACATGAAAATTGGTCCCAAGGTGCGAAATTGAAAAATGAGATGATTGGTGAAAGAATAATCTCAATATCTTGTACAGTTTGAAAGATATCAAATTATTTGTCCCAAGCAATTTCTCCAATGAAGCTTAAAACTCAAAATTGAAGACCTTAGAGACGCAGAAAAGTTTGAAATCACGACAAATAGATCTTTGAAGCATTTGTTGTTGTAGATCTCTTCGTGAGTTTTCCAACAATATGTTATAATAGCAAATTGGATACCCGAGTCAAAAGTTATGGCTTCTAGAAGTTGTGCCATCAAAACTCAAGTTTTGATAAAAAAATCCCCCTGGGCAAGAAATTGAGTTTATGAACTGTTGGTAGCCAAAAGAGAAAAGTTGTTTTTTCTAGAACATTCTAAGAGAGTTATTGGTGTTACATATATAGGGATGAATGAGGGTTATGGGACACAATTCTAGAAGCATAGACCGTGGCTCTGTCTTGTAGATTATTGTAATGAAAAGGCCCATGTGGCTATAGAAAGTTATTTCCAAAATGTTGTAATGACATTTCATTGAAGATAATAGAAAGCAAGCATTTTTGTTCTTGCAATTTTTTGTTTATTTCTCTATTATGTTATGTGTGTTTGGGTGAGTAAGGGGAGTACCCTTCATCAAAAACAAAAAAGGAATTCCTATACAAAAAATTAAAAATCAATTGAAATGGTTGAACATGTTTACAAAGATATTTTTCAAGGAGTAGTCCTATTTACATTTATGTACTAAAAGAGAAAAGGACTAAGCTTGAACCCTCCAGCCTTTCTGGGATATAGTGAGTCTTCCAATGCTTCAAGATCTATGATTGATTATAACAAAAGATGGTAGTGAGCCAACGTGTGATATTTCATAAAGATGCTTTTGTTCTCTAAGTCTTGTGACCCTCCCATGGAGGTTGATGAAAATGAACAGGTTGTTCCAAGTGCCAATCAAGAAATACAATAGTACGAATTCTAGACCAGCCAAGGCCTAGTATAGCAACAAATGCCTCAATGCTAACTAAAACAACCAAGAAATCTAGATGGCTTACTAAAACATTGCACCAGGCACAAGAACAAGTAAGAGGTATGTTAGAGACAGTTTTTCTTGCATGGCTTTGTAGATTTAAATTAGGCAGGTGATCCTACTACTAGAAAGAGCACTTCTAATCTTAGTTTTTGTTAAACTATATGTAGGTACTAGTAGCTTTAAGTTCAGCTGAGGCAAAGCCAAATTCTTCTACTAGTTGTGAGGCCATTTGACTTTATAGGTTGACAGCTGAAATAACTGATTAGATATCGGAGCCGACAATTGTGTACTATGACAACCAAAGTCGCATCAAGATCTCGCAGAATCTAGTGTATCATTTTCCTTGGTAACAAGACTTCAAAAGGGAGAGCACCCTCAAATGGACAAGTTCTACACATTTTGAGAAGGGCCCTAACAAAATGGAAATTTAAAATACTAAGAGAGTGTTTGGGTTTGACGGAGAACACATTCTTCACAAAGAGGGGGTGTTAGCTTTTCAAGTGTGTCGCTTGACTGCTGTTCTCTTAAGCTGGGGGCAAGAAAGCAGTTATTTTTTTTACAGTTTTGTTCTTTTCTTATGTTTGGCTGAGTGTTGGACTCTTCTACCTTTTCTAGCTTTCATATATTAAGGATCCTAAATTCATGATGATAAGTTATTTTCATTTCTAGAATAAAGTGATTTGTTTTCTATTTTATTTAGATTTCGAAATTCCAGAAGATAACCTTTAGTCTATAAAATAGATCTTTCACACACTACTTAAGCAGCAGAAAAAAATGTAGTATACAGAACACTTGAATGTAATTCAATTTCAGTTCAATAAATAAAAGGTTTTTAAGTGTTTGTTGTTCATATTTTCAGCAGTTAGTGTTTGCAGTTATCATGTTCAGATATGCTGTTCTAATTGAAGTTTCAGTTTCCAGTTAAAACTCAGGATTGTGTCTTTCAGTGCAGAATCTGCTTACCACAGTCTAGAAATTAACACAGAATAATTATTCAAACATGAAAATTTTGGAAGGTGCTATGGCAAACCTGTAAACAGAGGAAATCAGCCTCCAAACATTTTAGTAATGCTAAAATGGACTGCGAACGAGCCTTCCATCTATTTAACCAAATCAAAATTTAGTAACAGTGAAAGGCATTTGATAAGTTGAAACTTGAAAGCATTAAAGATGATTTGAATCATCCCTCCAATACAAAAAAACAATGAAATTCCCAACTTTGATCAGCCTAATCCGGTTCAGCTATTTCTAGTTAACCTAAAAGTAAATAACATGAATAGCTATTAATTATAAGTACCAACGGAATGGATTGAAAACATGTAAAACTGCAAAATAATTATATTAGCACAGTCCACTGTTTAATAATTACCAATAAAAACAGAGATCATGGAGTACAAAAGCCAATAGAAGCATATGTTGAATGTAAAATTTAGCTGGAAAATATACCACAGAATTCTAAAAGAGATCAAAACTCTACTAAATGTACTCCTTCCAAAGTGCATCTCGTGTGTACAGTTGGTTTGAAATGATCCCTAACAACAAGAATCTCATTTTCCAGTTGCTTATAAATTAGACTCCCTAAGAGGTTTTTAAGAGAGGGAAAGCATTGGAAACCCCAAATTTACCACCCCACCTGTGAAGCCTTTTTTTGGTTTTATATTTATCCTTGGAGTAAAATATCTAATTATTCCAGCACTAGCTCTTCATACAAAAAATTAAAATTTCAAAACTAAATAAATTTAAATGGAAAGTTAATTCTTTCTTTACATAGAAAGAATAATGCACAATTATTGTGTTTGACAAACCAGAAATAATAATACACTTCCAATTACAATACTGAATCTATTCTCCAATGTCATTATGAATTAAGATATCAAATGAAAGGAATTTTGTCAGGATATATAAAGACTTTGACATTCTTAAAGGATGCAAAGAGGAGAAACTAAGACTCGCACAAGTAATATAGGTTTGCATTATGTCAAAGCAGGTTCACATCACCTGTTGCTGCTACAAAACAAAAGGCAACAACACATATATAGCAAGTTATAAACAATAGAAAAGATTTCTTCCAAGAAAAGTTATCAAAATAAACTTTGAACCATTCTACATGAAACAGAGGTTATCCCGAGGAATTTACTGTTGCATAAAGGAAAACTTACTTGAAAGTTTATCATTAACTCAATCTTTTATCTGTATCAAATTATGTTCCGTGGCGTTTCAACTTTCAAGCATGTATGCAAAATAATTCTACTTTCCAGTGTCGAACTTCATCCAAATTTTATGGCTGCCAAACTCGAATTCAAATTCAAACCTTATGACTTAGCTCTATGCTACTATATTCCCTTCACAACAATCTTCTAGATCTTCCATATTCTTCAGGAGTCTTCTACAAACTGTTTAATAATCATCCTGCCCTAGTCCGGCATGAATTTGATCTTTCGGAGGCCCCTTCTTCCCTTTCCTTATTGTCTTTCTTCTTATTTCTGGGAGCACCCACATTGTCGAGCTTAACAACACTTATTGGCAGACTCCAACCTCATTTTTACTGCAATTTCCATCCTCTTTTGGCGTCTTTCTTCTCTTTCCATGTAATGTCCCCATTTTTCTTGAGCATTAGAGTTTGAGGGATTAGCCTATTATTGTCACCCTTGTAGGCTATTTATTTTGGATAGAGGGTCTTCTGAGGTAGAGGTTTGGTTAATGGAGGTTCTTATCTTCTCCAGAATTTTGTATGTTCTAGTCTGGTCTTCGTTTGGCTCAAATTGGACTTTGTTTGGGCTCAGTTTCATATACTTACTATTAATAGTAAGTCTGAGGTCGCTCGAGAAGGACCCTTTCTATTTTTGGAAAGTGCATTTGGTCACGTGGGGAAATAGTAGGTGTGACTCCTGTTTCAGACAACATGTTTAAAGGATAAGTAATTTGGGAGTTATTATTATTTTAGATTATTATTTAATCATCAAATGGCTTATTATAAAGTTATAATTTAACTTTATAATTTCACTTAAATTGAGGGTTGAGTCATCATTGGAAGCAGCCATTTATCCAATAAATTCATTGAAGACTAAGCCAAAGTATTAATTAAAATATTGGAGTAAATGAATTATTAAGAGGAAAGGTATATCTATTCATCCCACATTGGCTGGAAAAAGTGTGAATTCTCCCACAAAAGTTATAAAAGACTCGCATGAGTTCTTTTTCATTATTCATGACTTGTGCATTTGCTTTGTTCGTGTGAAGAAGAAATTGAAACAAGGGTTTCAGATTTTGAGCTTGAAGAATTGTGAATTCTTCCAAGTTATTTCAGCATAGTGAATTTGTGAAACACCCAACGAATTATGTCAAGCGTTGGCTTCATCCAGAGGCCAAGAATGAATTTATTGTTGCAAAATTAAGAGTTTGAATGCTTCATTATTTACCAGAATAGTTTGCAGTGATAGAAGAAATTGGCAGCCATTATTAATCAGATTTCAAAGCATTTATGAGCAGATTTGTGAAGTTTATTCAAGGGTTTCAAGACATATCATACCTGTAAGTTCATGAATTGTAACTCCTAAATTTTTTGGGTATTGTTAATTTAGATAATAGGGGATATTTTATGAACTGGGTTGTCAATATTTTGTAAAAATACTGAGTATCTAAGGTGTTGTAAAAATCTGGAATTTTCAGCTAATGTCCAGTTTTTGAGTTGAAATAATTATTGCAATGTCTTCTATTTTTCTGCATTATATTGGTGTATCAAACATTGCAAATATATTAAAAAGCATCAATTGTTGCATACCAAACCATAACAAATCAAACAGGAACTCAAATCAGCAAGCTCGGACATTGTTTGCTAAGTGTTTGACGAAATGTCAAGGCACTATTAAATCAGAAATACAGTGATAAAGTTAGAACCAGCATGGGTTCTTACATTCCATCATATGTCTTTGTTTTCTTTCCTCTCCATTTGGACTTGCCATTGTCACTTCCATTCCTAGTTCACAACTTTATTATTTTCCATGGTAGTTATTTGGCAAGTTTTCTTATTGGTCACATCCTTTTATGGATCCCATCAGGACCTCTTGCCCCCTTTCCATTCTCCATCCTCTTGGCACCTAGCCCCCTCATACGTAGACATCAAGAAAACAATATGGTAGATTTTCATATCCTTCTTATGATTTCCTTATCTTCTCTATCTCGTATATGTTTTAAATTAGAAAACTTTCCCTACTATACTAAAAAAGACCTGACCAGGGCCACAGCAACGAAACCAATCTTAGAAAAATCTTTGGGGATACATACCTGTAAAAACCCTACAGGTTTTAACTCTGAAAAACACTAGATTTATCTCAATTTTGGATGTTTGACATTTCGTCAAACACTTTGCATGCAAGCTATGTTTCTTGTTTGGTCTTTGCAAAGTTTAAACACCTTTTTGGTTTTTGAAATATATGTTTTTTAATGATTTTTTACCATATATGGAATTGAAATACAATGCTTGAAAATTAAATAAACTACAATTCAACCTTTGCCGTTAACAACTTTATTTCATTACTCATCTATGAAATACTCGTATCAACAAATACTATGCACTTGAATTATAATTTATAAACTAATGTAAGAAAACCTGTGACTGATTTGCAAGCATTGTATTTATTCCCAGTTGTAATTGCAGCCCCTACAAACATCCCCACGTTGACGTTGAAGCTCGTATTAAAAAGGGGAGGCACTCCAATATCAAAACGTGCCCGTAAAACTGTCAAATGCTGCCCAAAAACTTAGAAGGCAGCTTTCAGAATGACTGTCGCTACTCAAAGATGAATGGCTGCTCTCAATTCCCAAATGCTGTCCCTCCTTGTGAATTGTTGGCTCCAAATTCAAAACGCAGGCCCTCATACACCAACCGATCTGCAATTAAAATTGCTTCCAACCTTGCAGAATATTGTCTTGAACCAAATACTGAAATTCTTATAATCGAACTCAAATTGAAACACAATGATTGCACTAATTTATATCATCCTCAAGCACAATCTCGCTGGATAGTTTCACCAGTTCAAAGTGCATAAGACTCCAAAGAATTCACCATTCTTTCAGTCTGCAGTTACTCAAAACCTAGGCACAACTCAATCACCAAATTCATCAAATAACCATGCTCAATAGATGAATCGATCCTTGCATTGAATGCATTTATCATTCTCAAATGCAAATCGGCTAGACACTTCTTAGTCACACTTTTCATAACTTAAAACACACTTAGGCATTTGAAAATATTTGCTTTTGATGCCATGTTTCAAATATAATAGTTTATTATATTTCCCTCCAAATATAAGCACCAAATCACTTTACAATTAACTAAACATTTAATGCACTTGAGCACACCTTATAATATAAACTTTATATTTAATCATTAATTAAATGGAATTTAATTAATGATTATAAATGACTTTAATAGTTCATTAAATTCTTTAAAGTACTTGTTCTATATCCGAGTGCTCACTGCCTGACTCGGACACCAAGGTGCCCTGCCGAAAACAACACTGACCATAAATTAACTTACTATAAATAGTAAGTCCCAAACTGGAAGCTATGCCGATGTCCCAACAACTCCATGCTACCACCAACTATTAATAGGAGGGTTAATCACGATCAATCAAGATCATTTCCACTTCTAGGTATCCAACATTCTGATTTTATATTCTGTTATCATGTTTTGGTGAAATGTAAATTTAAGTTTCATGTGGTTGTTCAAATATGGTTTCCCTACTCATGTACATTCTCGTTTTTTTTTTTTTAAAAAGCTCTCTTGGCTGACTTTTCTAATTGTGCTGAAATTTTTTGTTTTGTTTTCGAATAAGTATTTGCATTTGGAGCAACCACATTGTGATAGAAGATTTATTCATTCTTGCATGTTCTCTATTTGAGATCTTTTGAATATTAATATTAAGCTCCAACATAATGGTGAAGATTTATTTATTCATGTAATCTATTGTTATATCTTTCAAATATTGTTATTTGATAAAATAAAATACATAGAAATCATTTTCATATGCCACATGTTCTCACCTCACCCTCATGGGATCGTGGTGATCATGAAGCATCAAATTATAATATTTAAGCACTCTATGTTGTGACTCTTCCCTCTCAAGATCTTGGTGATGAATAATAATAACTTGATGTTTGAATATATTAACATAGATATTTATATTTTTGTGTGTTACAACATCAAAGTTATACATATAAAAAGAAAAGTGATACTCATAAGTCCATAATTGCCAATAAAGTTATAAATAAAATACCTCATATATCATATTCATAATTTGTAAAAATGAAAACACTCAAGTATCAAAATGTCATTACACAAGGAAAATTCAAATCACAATCAACATTTAACATTCATAATTTCTTCATCGAATATATCATACATAGTTTTGGATAATTCATAGTTTGCTTCAAAACATTTAAAAGCTTAATAAAGAGATTCACTTTGTATATTCATACATGATTTGATTAGAATTTAAAAGTAATGGATATTTTATTTCATATCCATGCACATATTTTGGTATATTTGCTTGGGTAATGCCCTTGGGTACTTCCTGGCTGCTCAAGTTTGTTGTGGGTCCTTAAGAGAAGGACCCACATCAAACCAAAGTACCCAAGTTGTACCCTAACTGTACCATTACTAGGACCCAAGCTTTACCATCCTCAAGCACAATCTCGCTGGATAGTTTCACTAGTTCAAAGTGCATAAGACTCTAAAGAATTCACCAATCTTTCAGTCTGCAATTACTCAAACCCTAGGCACAACTCAATCACCAAATTCATCAAATAACCATGCTCAATAGATGAATCGATCGTTGTATTGAATGCATTTATCATCCTCAAATGCAAATCGGCTAGAGACTTCTTAGTCACACTTTTCATAACTTAAAACACACTTAGGCATTTGAAAATATTTGCTTTTGATGCCATTTTTGAAATATAATAGTTTACTATATTTCCCTCCAAATATAAGCACCAAGTCACTTTACAACTAAATAAACATTTAATGCACTTGAACACACCTTATAATGTAAACTTTATATTTAATCATTAATTAAATGGAATTTAATTAATGATTATAAATGACTTTAATAGTTCATTTAATTCTTTAAAGTACTCGCTCTATATCCGAGTGCTCTCTGCCAGACTCAAACGCCAAGGTGCCCTACTCAAAACAACACTGACCATAAAATGACTTACAATAAATAGTAAGTCCCAAACTAGAAGCTTTGCCAATGTCCCCACAACTCCATGCTACCACCAACTGTTTAGGTGCCCTTCTCAGAATAGTAACCCTAACTTTCCCGAAATAGTAACTTACAATAAATAGTAAGTGTGCCAATCTGACTCAAACGAAGAGAAACCCTAAACATCCCTAACCTCCAAAGTGGGAAAATAGCCTCTCGGCTTGACCAACTGAGACCCTCTATCCAACGGATTAGCCTACGGGGGTCACTGATAGGCTATTCCTCATTGCAACTCGAGGTGAGCTAAAAAGCAGACATTATAGTCCGCCCTTCCTTAAATTGCTTGTCCCCAAGTATTCTCAGAAACAAAAAACACACCAGTTCACCCAGATCCCAAGGGTAGAACTTTGTAATGTCCCTATGATCGCCAACTAGTTGTTGTAACATCATCACAAATATATCTGACAGAACCTGCCAAACTGAAACGAATCCAACTGTAGATGTTGCAGAAGTGAACACTTCATAGGGAAGCAACTCGAAAGGTTGACAATGCTTGTTTCCCAAAACTGTGCAAAGTGAGCTGTCATACACACTGCCCAACACATGCGCAACTAAACTGTGCATCTAAAAGAGGTCATGCACAGAAGGATCAAAGGAAAACTCATAGGCACTCCTCTTTGTGTAAACTTCTGAAAACTCCTCAGTGAACTCTGTATGAAATCCCGATGCACTAGAAGGATCCCAAACTTTGAATAGAAGCCTGTCAATAAAAACATCCTCAGATTTATGTTGCTCCACTCTGAACTCAACTTTAACATTCCCAAAGTGGTGAAGCCAATCAACGGGACCTGCCCAAACTGCGGTGCTAACCCTGTCATCAATCAGGTCCCAAAGCACACTGAACTCACATCCATCCATACTGTGGAATAAGAACGTCTAGAGGCGTGTATAACACAACCATTATTTCCATCCTCTGTTGGGCTCCCATGGATGCGCTGACTCTACAAGTAATCCAACTTGTAGCCATTAATCCCATCTAATGCAGATGTCAAATACTCATCCAACAAAGGATGGTACAACCCCGAAGCTAATCCACACCGATGCATCATCAAATCCTTTGTGTGTGGATCAGGAAAGTAGTGATGAGTACTCTACCCTATGCAATCACGATAAAAGGCTCTCACCTCGGTCAAGCGCTAAATGTCATAGTATTAAATATGTGAAGACCCCAAGTCTTCTCGAATGCGGGTTCTCAGTTTGTAATCAAACATAGAAATTAAATGCATGAAAGGAATAATAACATGCAACCTTATAAGATATATATTTTTATTTATTTGAAACCCTTGAATACACATGCATACTCGGAAATGAAATGCTTAGTCTTCTTATGCTTCTACTGGCAAAAAGCAATTGTTGTAGGATTCGATTCTCATCTAAAACAGAAAATAATTCCTCAAAAATGATGCAAATGTCTTCTAAGAGAATCCACAGCCTTTTTGAAAATTTCTTGAAAATTATTTAGCTTTCCTTGACCAAAAATCGCCCTCAAACCCTAGGCGCCTCCTTGCTGTAATAAATGGTTGCCAAAAAAAAAAGTTGTACAACCTGGGAATGAATGCCAGAAAAAACACCAATATGCAGTTGTCCAACCCTTTTACTGAAGCCTACAAGATGATTAATGTCTCTCTGTAATTTCTTCTTCTAATCTGCACAATCTTGACCTCTGAATGAAGCCAATAGATAAGCAATCTTCAGCTGATATTTCACAACCTCAAAAACCTAATACAATGAAGCTATGCTCTCCACTGCCCAAAAAGCTCTGGAATTGCGGAAACCCTCGTCCCTGTTCTCCAATGTTCATGAAAAGAGTTTATCCAATGCCAAAAGAATGAATTCCATTTTTCCTTTGAAAGTCTTTATAATCCCTCAGAGTCGAATTTCCCCAAAAAGCATTTTAATAACATAAAAAATGTTATTTCATTAAAACTTAGGGAAGACATTTAATATTTCATTAAAATTAGCCTTTATAATTAATTCCTCAAATGGCCCCCTTTTTATGATAACTTGACCCTTCATTTAAGTTATATTCTAAAGTTGAGTTATAACTTTATAATAAACCATTAAATGATTTAATATTAAATTGGTCACCAAAACATCAATAACTCTCAAAATACTCAGTATTTTGATGTCGTCTGAAACTGGAGCTCATCCTGTAATTCCCCATGTGACCATGAACTCTGCTAAAAATAGAAAGGGTGCATCTCTTTTAATCCCAAAACTTGCTAAAAATAGTAAGTATGAAGAACGAAGTCCAATCTAAGCCAAACGAAAACCAAACTGGAACATACTGAATTCTGGAGAAAACAAGAACCTTCATTAACCAAGCCTCTGCCTGAGAAGACCCTCTATCCACAATAATTAGCCTACGAAGGTCAAAATAATAGGTTAATCCCTCAAACACTGATGCTCATGAAAATAGGGACATTACAAAATAAAACCTATGTCAACTGAGTCATCACCACCAACACCTTCTATGGATTAAACTACAAGAGAACTTGGTGCAACATGTGGTTCTTTGCAACTCTCAATAGATGCACTCATCCCGACAATATCAATTGCTCTTGTAACTGTAATGGATGTAGCCACATCCTCAACCTGCTCACAAACATAATCTGTGGACATAGGAACATCACCAACAACTGTTATAGGAAATTGAACTGTGTCTGCAGATGGTGAAAACTGTGCCAAGCTCAACTCGGGTGAGGGATCCGTATCAACCTCAAAAAGCAGATTGTCATATGACAATGTTGTATCTATCTCGGACAAAGGATTGTCCACAAAGAGAACCTCAATGGATGGCTCAACTAGAAAAGTAGAAGTTGTTGATATAACAATATCTTAGTGCACTTCTTCCAAGGTAGTTGCATATCCATCCCAATCCCAATCCTGGGACCTATTACCAACCACGGAGTTTTCTGATTTATTTTCCCAAGTCTGATTTGCAAAATCAAACTCATTGTGGTCTGCATCTACATCGCATAACTCATCTCTAACACTCAAATATTGAGTGTCTACGACGACTCCATACAACCATCATTCACCCATGGAATGGCTGCAATCACATGAGTAGGCTCAATACTAAGTCTGCTATAATTAAAATCAGAATTGCTATCCATGCTGATAACAACTTCTTGAGTGCCAATATCCTCTTCGAATTTCACCCTTGTTTCCATTATTTCCTTTGTACTGGTAGAATTATTTGTATTAGTGTTTGCTTCATTTTTCTTTGCAAAGAAAGGATCCAACATCTTCGGATGTTGTAGAAGCCTTGATAAATTCTTATCATAGTTTTGAAAAGCCAGCGTGAGATCTAGCATGGGATTCTGTATAGACTTCGTTTTACCCATGATTCACAACTAACCCTCTATTCTGAATGTAAGAAGTTTCCCCAACAGGATTGCAAGAAACCGGTCCGATACAACTATAAGAGCCACTGCAAGTTCTCACTTTGACAAACACTAGATTTATCTCAATTTTGGATGTTTGACATTTTGTCAAACACTTTGCATGCAAGCTCTATTACTTGTTAATGTTTGTAGCTTCAGTCGTATGATCATTAGAATACATATAATATATGTTGATTAATAATAATATAATATATATGTTATATTATAAATCATATGAAATTTAATATTCAATATTAAATTATTATGTTATTCTTAATTAATTGATGAAACATTATAAGATTGATTAAATTATAATTAATGGGAAGAGGCATGTCCTTTCTTATAAATAATAATGAATAGACATGTCCCATGAAGGGACATGTCTCTCCTAGCCTCATTACCAGTATAAATGAAAGAGAGATTGTTGCATTTCGAAAACACATACAACATAGAGTGCTATTACATTTGTAGTTATCCTAAAACTTAACATGGTATCAGAGCCAGAGCCAGGTTGTAAATGTAAGAGAGGAGTTTGTTGATGGTGAATGTGTGACTATCTCAGAAAATTCAGTCTCGGTAAAGGGACCATATCTCACAAATCCACCGTTGGATTTTTCCGAATTTTGGACATGTTTGTGAAAAACTAATTTTGAAGAATCTCACCGGAGCGATTGGAGAGAACGTGTGGGATTCAAAAGTTAGGATGGACTGTGTATGGGTCTATGTGAAATTCCTGAAAGCGGCTTTCATTAAAGAGATATATTAATTTGTTATGATCGTGGTCAAGCATTAACAAAGAAGAATATATTAAAGGAAGTGTGTCTCTTTCTAGAAAGAAATAACAAGCATTAACAAAGAAGAATATATTAAAGGAAGTGTGTCTCTTTCTAGAAAGAAATAATTAATTATAGAGTGTCACCTATCTTGGAGCAATCAAGTCATTTCAGAAGAAGACATGAGTATTGTTCAACGATATAAGAGTGAGAATTGCACATTGCGGGGGGAATAATAAACAATGTTATATTTCCATTTGAACCATCCTTAGTGGAGAGTGAGAAAATGGTGATCATCCACTCTAGGTTGTCGTTTTGCATGAAGGTCGTTGACATGGCTAGCACGAACAACATTATGGTCTCCTGCATCGTCTCCGCCGCAAATAACTTCAAATTTTGATGAGTTGATATTTCCTATATGGGCTCACCTTACAAAAGAAAATATTAGAAACTTAAGATAAGTATTCCATGTTTTACTAATGCACATGAATTATTGAGTTTGAAATTTATGCTATAATATTGGCTAGTAAAATCTTGTATGCTTTTATCTTTGGTATTTCCGTATGAGATAGTTTAGTTTATAAGCTATTTGTAGTCTCTCTCTGACATAACTTCGGGACAGAAGCACAAGGAATTGTTTTCACAGGGAGTCTTACTCTTTAGAGGTAACTTTGGACGAGGAGCTAAGAAGATTGATATCAGACTCGGAGGGAGTCTGACAGTTCATCTTAAGCAATCTTGGATGATCAACAGATTGATATCTGCTCAATAAGTTCTCTGTGAGAGAAGTTCGGGGTGAAATCCCTTGTTTTCACCCTCTGCGCTGAGGCATGATGGATGTCATGTGTGTGACTCCATATTTTTAATGGTCCTGCCCCCTGTGTACATCATGAGGAAGTGACGACTTCCAAATGATTATCACTTGTATTTGTAAGAGTTATTGAAAGCTGACGATCTTACAATAACTTGACCTTCTATTGTGATAGACATCTTGTGATGGCTGAAACAGATCATAATAGATAGAACTTGTGGATAGAATTGCTGATTGAGGCAATCCAAATTAAAGCTTGAGAAGCTTGTGGATAGAATCGCCGATGGAGGCAATCCACACGAGAGATTGTGGATAGAATCGCCGATGGAGGCAATCCACTCTACATGAAAATTTGGAAAACACATACAACATAGAGTGTTATTACATTTGTAGCTATCCTAAAACTTAACACTTGTTTGGTCTTTGCACAGTTTAAACACCGTTTTGTTAAATTCTGATCAGATTTAGAATAGAGGAATTTTCAATCTTTCTAACTTGTTTCGTATATAATGAAACTATGATGATACTTAGGTTAGAATTATACTCTAACTACTTTTATTCAAATGGAATTGTCTATGTGATGATAATGCAGATCTAAGAGAAATCAATGAACTCCAAAGACAATGATGATATGTTTCTTTTGCTTGAGAAGACTTGATATGAATCTCTATTTGTAATTTGTAATAACACTTGTAAATTTATGTGTGTTCCATGTTAATCTTTCAATGAGTATATATATAACATAATGGGACATGTCTCCCATAAGGACATGTCCCTACATGAACAAACTTGTTAATGGTTTAACCATTCATTAGTTGTTGCTAATACATATCATTGAATCTGATCGATAATGATCAAATCATAACTTAATAACAATGATAAGACAATCGATATAATGATCGACTCTTATAATATCCATTGGCAACGATACTATATGGCATTCGATAATGATTATCAGTTGTGATAATCACAGTCGATATCGACTGTGATCATCATAGTCAATAATGATCAACGCTTCTAATATATTTAACAACAATGACATATGACAGTCGATGGCATTGTCGACTGTGATCATCACAGTCGATAACATCATCGACTATGCCACCATCGTTTACTTGTATTGCGGATTATTGTTGTCATTCATTGATATTAAGTTGATTCCCATAATCGACATTATAGTTGATATCAAAAATGAAATCTTGTTTAATGCATTATTATCATTATAATGTATATGACAATTATTTATTATTAATGAATAATATATGTATGTGTATATAATATATCTCATATATATATATATATATGTATATATATTATGTATATATAATATATATGCCATCTTGATAATTGTCATCAATATTAATAATGCTCCATGATAATAAGATAGATATCAAATGTTTAAGGCCGATAGGTCATTCAAACATTTGATTTCATCGATTGGAATCATCCGATCGAAGCTACAATCATTAACACTCCCTCTTAGCTAGGGAGGATGATTTCTATCCATGAAATACAGTGAACTATTGTATCGTGATTACCTCAATACAACATTGAGGGCTATGGTCTACATATGTATCAAAAATGACATCCACCATAACAGATGTTACCTCACGGTATCATCAAGACTCAAGAGTATGGACTGCTCAAGAATATCAACCATATGATATTCTCCATACTCATATTTTTCTTGGTATGTGCACTAGCATCACATCTCATGAGGCCTACCAGAGAAGATATCATTTCATTGCATATCCACAAATGTTACGCCTCCTAACATCCACCATGACATATCTCAATAATATAACTCATTGTAGTTGCATACTACTCAGTTGATATTACATAAGAGATATGAACTATCACTATATTTTAGCGGATATCAACCATATGATATCCATCATGATAGCAGGTTAAACTATGTTAAAGTCGTCACTTTACAATAGTAACCATAAGTAAACTTCATTGAAAGATTGTCACCTTTCAGGAAGTTTCCATAAGATTATGTAATAACTCACATAAAAATTATATATAATATATCTCATATGTAAATCATTAGTACAATTTAGTGAGTCTCAATCTCAATTAAAATTTTACATTCTTACCATACCAAGCTTACCTCTAAAGTGAACCACTTTTGCCTTTGATAGAGGCTTGGTTAGAATATCTGCAGTTTGCTCATTTGTACTAATGTATCCCTATCATGAAATACACGATTCACAGAAAGTTTTATGCAACTTAGGTTATCACAGTGAATGATAGTGGAATGTAGGGCTTGTCCAAACAATCCAACCAATAGCTTTCTTAGCCATACTGCTTCTCGAGCTCTCATAGATGCGGCAATGTATTCAGCTTCAGTGGAGCTATGTGCAACTGAGGATTGCTTTCTGCTGAACCAGGATATCATGGCAGATCCTAAACTGAAACATCCTAAAGTACTCTTTCTATCTACAACACTTCCAGCCCAATCTGAGTCTGAATATCCATGGAGGTTTAGATCAACATTGTCATACTTTAATCGAAGTCCAATAGTTCCACGAAGATATCTCAAAATATGTTTTGTTGTGACCAGATGCAATTTTCTAGGTTCACACATGAATTGACTGAGTGCATTTGTTGCATAGCGAATGTCTAGTCTGTTGTTGACCAAATACATTAATGACCCAATTATTTGACGATAGAGAGTAGGATTTGCTAATTCTGATTCTGAAGCTGCTTCTTTGAGTTTGTGAAAGTTTGTGTCAATAGGTGTAGACATAGGTTTGCTATCCATCATTCCAAACCTCTTTAATATATCAATAGTGTATTTTCCTTGATTTAAGACAATGCAATTATCTTGTTGCCATACTTCTAAGCCAAGGAAGTAATGTAAGATTCCCAAATCTTTCATGTCAAATTCAGAAGCAAGGTCTTGCTTGCATTCAGTGATGAGATGATCTTCTCCTGTGATTAGACAATCGTCAACATATAAAACGAGAATCAAAATATCACCATTATTACCTTAAAGTATAAGTTGGGTTCTACTTCATTCTTGAAAAACCCCAATTTGGAGAGATAATTGTCTATTCTTTCATACCAGGCTCGAGGGGCCTGTTTGAGCCCATACAAAGCCTTCTTTAATTTGCAAACATGAGAAGTACTATCATGAATCACAAATCCCTCTGGTTGTTCAAGCAACTGGGCAAATGTCTCTTTATAATCAATCCCTTCCTTTTGAGAGAATCCTGTGACAAAAGATCTGGCTTTATGTTTTTCAATACTTCTATCAGCTACATGTTTGATTTTGAATAGCCATTTAGATGAGACAATTGATTTATCTTTAGGTCTAGGCACAATATCCCAGACATCATTCTTTATGATGGATTGGTATTCTTCAACCATGGAAGCCTTCCATACTTTCTTTTGGAGTGCTTCGTCAACATTTGAAGGTTCAGATTCGATAAGTTCACTCGTGAGAGAAACATAGTTGGAGTATCTATTAGGTTTCTTCCTTTCTCTGAAAGTACCCTCAGAAGCTCCATAAATCTGTGCTTCTTCAATTGTTTTCCTTGCCCAGAGTGGTCTCTTGTGATTAATGGCTGAATGTCTAGGTTCAAGTGTAGAGTTCAATGGTTCATATCATTTTCTATAGAAGTCTCCCTCTGAAGCTTAGGATCATGATCTTCTTGAGGGTTTACTTCATCTACTTCCATCATGTCTTTAGATCTTTTAAAAACAATGTCTTCTTAAAGGGTTACATCTCTGCTAAGCTCAATTAGGTTTTGACCAAGTATGTATACCCTGTAGGCTTTAGATGTATCACTATACCCAACAAATATCCCACTCTTTCCTAAAGGCCCTAATCTGGACCTTTTCTCCTTAGGAATGTGGATATAGACAGGACAACCAAATGTCCTAAGATGGCTTATGTCAGGTTTAATCCCAGTGAATGCTTCTTCAGGGGTTTTATTTTCTAGAATAGAGTAAGGACATCTATTTTGGATATAAACAATTGTGCAATAGGCTTCAGCCCAAAATGAGGTATGAAGGTTTTGATCATGCATCATAGCTTTTGCTGCTTCTACTATGGTTCTATTTTTCCTTTCAGCTACCCCATTTTGTTGAGGATTCTAAGGAATTGTGTACTCCCTCTTAATCCCAACTGAGTTACAAAATTCTTTAAAGCTATTAGAGATGTATTCTCCCCCATTATCAAACCTTAAGGTTTTGATTCTTTTCCCGGACCTGTTTTCAACTAAGGCTTTGAATTCCTTAAATTTTCTTAGAACTTCATTCGACTTTGTTGTCGCTATTTTTGTTTTTTATAAAATTGTGACAACTATATTAAATTTGATATTTTTGATTAAATTTAATGTGGTTCTTTTAAACTCTAAGTTTGTTTTAGTAAATAAATAAACTTGTTTATTTATTTTCGTTTTTATTTTGTCTTTGATAATATATTTATAATATATTATTAATTTTTGTCCAAAGTTTTTCCTAAATAAATAAATATTTTTGTTTATTTATTTAAAGTTTTATCTCCTAATAATATATATCTTGTATATCTATTATTGTTTGAAATTTTATGCAAATACGTATGTAATATAATATCGAAATTTGGAAATATACTAAGTATGTGGGCTCTTTATTTAAACTTGTATATTATATATGTGAAGTTTATTTAAATCCTCGACTTATGTAAACTATTGGACCTTTGAAAGACGATTACATATGTGGGTGCATGAAAATGTATTTGTTAACTCTTAGGACAAACTCCCGCACCACTTTAAGTTATGCAGACCTTTTCAATAACATTACATTTTATATGTAATGTAATGTGCCTTTCATATTAAAAGGCCCGCATTGTTTGAAGATATCAAAGAGCGGAGGTTTTTGATTAGATTGTATATGTTATCGCATATAGTAAGTGATACATTAGAAAGCACTAATATATGCTTTGGGCGGACGTTTTGAGTGCCTTTACATATGCGACGACATTTTACAATTAAAACACAAACCTTAGAAACTCCCGATGAAGGAGGAATCAAATTTTCTGCGTTTAAAAGTCCAGTAATGAAAACCGCTGAGCTTTGAAACAAAGAGATGACTGGAAGACGTCATTAATAGATGGAGTTTTGTTCTTCTTTGAGTTAGGACTCTGCCAAACCCTATATGAGCCGCGCCTTAAAGAATTTTGAGTTTCGGTTGGCATTTTCGTGGTCTTTCCAGATTTGTGTTCTTTCTCCAGGTATGCGGTTCTTTCTAAACGCATTTTTATTCATTTCATAGAAGAACAACCTGGCTTTTGCATTTCGAATATGCCTTTTTGGTTCTCAAAGGTCATTTTTATTAAAAACGGGATGGAGATTACGCTTTTTGATAGTCGTTTTTCTTCTTTTGAAGGGACGAATTCTGTATATATTCTACTGGTTTTTACGGTCATGCTTGGGGTTTTAGAATGATATTTTTATTAAAAACATGATGTTTTTTGCAATCTTTAAATGCTGGTTTTGTAAAATTTCTCCATAGAATCAGCGGCTAGCATTTTTATGATCTTTTTGTAGATCTATGAATTTGTTTATGTAAGTTTCGAAGATTCTCAGCTCTCCAATACAACGATATTGGTGAATTTCTTCACAATATTGGTTCTTAGATTACATGCTCAAAATGTTCTTTCAAAGTTGAAAACAATTCTACTAACAGCATAAAGATTTCTTCCCAATGGCTGGAGTAGTATCCTCAGCTACCTTTTCAAAAAAAACATGATGATGAGAATTTCTAAACCATTTGCAGCCCTGTTTTGATACTTTGCGTGCATACATTCACTTTGAGGACACAGATTTCCCATGCACATTATGAGCCTCCTAGTTGTGATCATAAGCATTTTTGGTTACAGGCATATTCATACTTTCAACAATCTGAAAATCCCTTCACTTCCAAATGATGAGAAACGAATAAGTAGGAAGACTTGCAGATATATACCTTGTAGCAGCAGCTGTTATACCTTGTGCCGATCAACATTTTCCGCTCATATCATTTGCAAAATTATGAGGATGAAGTTGTAACATGGTTAAAAGATGTGTTTTCATGCATAGTGGTTTTCAAAATCACGATTGCGAAATTCTCTACATGTAGTCTTTCATGAAAGTCCATACGCAATACCCACAAAAAGTTCCATTTACAAGTCTTCACTTTCCCAAATTCAGAAGTTTTTAGGTCCCGTGCATATGTAACTACATGTTACTTAGCGTGCAATGGAAGATGCAATCCTACGCAAAACTTCCAATGCCATTCCTTGTTTTTCCAAATTCGGAAATTTTCATACCCATTACATGTACTGCTGCATGTAATAAAAAATGTCATCATCCCAAAAAGTTCCCTACCTTTCCATATCCCAGGTGGAGGTTTTCATACCAACTACATATTCAGTTACATGCAATAAAACATGCAGTTGCACCCAAAATTTCCACTACTGACCTGTCCAAAACAGGAACTTTTCATACCAACTACGTGTTTAGTTACATGCAATGAAACATGTAGTCGCACCCAAAACTTCCGCTACTGACCTATCCAAATGGGGAACTTTTCATACCAACTACGTGTTTAGTTACATGCAATGAAACATGTAGTCGCACCCAAAACTTCCACTACTGACCTATCCACAAGGGGAACTTTTCATAGCAACTACATATTTTGTTGCATGTAGTTGAATGCACAGTCGCATCAAAAAACTCCCACAATACCCTTTTTGAAGAAAGCATTCCCAAGTGTAGTTGGAACTTTTTGACCCGACTGCACAATGAACTACATGTATACTACCCATGCAGTCAAATATGCAGTTGCACCCAAAACCTCCGAATTGCATCCATGGCCCACAAAAAGCAACTTTTTCACTTCATCTTTGCTTGAAGCCTAGTTTGCACAGCGATCTAGCAACTTTCAAAATCAAATGTTGCAGGTGTTTATCCAACAAAAGAAGCAATCATCGGGCATGAAGGAAAGATGAAATTCAAGTTTCATCAATTTTAGAATGCTTTCAAGACTATTTTCAAGCAGGTGACATCAGATCAATAAGAGGGATCATGAACTTCTTTCCATTCATGGGTGGAAATGAAGATCACTGATGCCACCAAGTGCAGAAGTCTAAGTGTTATTTTCTACAGATGTTCCCACCACTCAAAGATTTGAAGATTTCCAACATTTGGCAATGTGGTTGTAGACAGGGATAACTTTAAGAAACCCCCCCCTCCCAAAAAGTATAAAATTGTGGCGAATCACATTTCTTTTTTAGGGAAAAATTTTAATATTAATGGCAAATTGTGGTTCAAATTATATATATTTGGTGCCGAATTTTTTAATATCGTATACAATTTCTACAAAAAAATGGCGAAAACAAATGATTTTAATAGGAAAATTATTAATATAATTGGCGAAGCTGAAAAATCTTACTGATAAATTATGGCGAAATAATTTTCCAAATATTGTAATTAATTATTTGTCGTGGCGAATGTATTTCAAAAATACATATAAACTTGGAGATTTAAGGGAATAGTTGTATAGTTGGTATGGCGATTTAATAATTGGAAATAACTATTAAAGTTTCATTCTCCAAAGTTTTCATTCTCAAAGGATGACACGTGTGATGTTTCCGGAGAGAGTTTTCAGTAAAGGAGTTATGTGACCACATTTCTTCCGAAATGCACCTTTCACCGTTCATCTCTCTTAATCCAATGGTTTTGATTTGATGTTGAAGTTGCATCGGGTCCCACCTCTATGACATCACAGACTCACACGTCCGTTGGATTACAACATATCAACGGCCAAAGATGAATTTCGGGCCTACTGTTGGTCTTCAAAATGTTTACGGCAAACTCTCGGCGGAATCATGACACGTGGTATAAGGTACCA
>MU227524.1:117959-137707 GCA_018584345.1 Thuja plicata
TTTCTGCATTTCGTTGGCCTCTCTTGGACATCTCCAGATTCTCCACCTTCAATAGACCTCTTCCTGTTTAACTTTGAATGTGACATCTCCAACAAACTAAGGCTGCAATAAAATTTTACTTGAATAACTATAAGATACTAAGGACTCGTAGTCTTTCCGGTTCGCTACCGATCGCAATTGTTAGCTCAAAATCAACTAATTTTTTGTACTCCTAAATCTCTTGAAACTATCCTTATATACAAATGCTTATTTCGAATTTTGGCGAAAGGGGACGACGTTTGCATATGATAACAACTAATATTTGGCGAACCCCGCGTAATTCCAAGTAATTGACTAGACGAATAGGGCGGGAATTTGGGACACGGTGAATTACGATGCACGGCGAATTGGGTACTAGTGCAAATAAAATTTTAACTTGGGATAATGGGACTTTGGCGAATGGCGATACTTGATAAATACCCCTTCCTTAATCCCGTGGCGAATAATAGTAAATATACAATAGATAAATGGGCGAACAACCCCACTACCGTAGTGAAATTACATGCAAATAGTGGCGAACAACCCGACCAATTAACGTGTTTTTTATAAAATCTGGGCGGACCGGTCAAACAGTAAACTATGCATTTTTTCGCCAAATTCTATACGCCCGACGGGACATATTCGCCAATTGGCGAAGAATCGCCACTAAAAAAATCCCTGGTTGTAGAAAAATCTCTTTGATAAGAGATTGATGTAATAGGGGTCGTGTCTTGTCAGACACTTAGTTTATTTTTCATCATGCAATTTGTAATATAGTTTTGACAAGGTGCATGTAAAGCATAAAATTGTAATTGCATATGTAGTCTAACATGCAAAGCAAAAATTTGCAATTACAAAACTCATTACATGTGATCACATTACATAGGACAGTAATGTTGAATAAGTCAATTGTAGGTATTAGTTGTTGAATAAGTCTCAATTAGTTGGGTTTTTCCCACTTTTCGCTCTCAGCCCCTCACCTATAAATAAATGAGGGTGCTCATTGTAATTTTTAATCTTTATGCATAGCAAGAAAACTCTCGCGAGATTCTGCAAGTACAAACTTTGCTTTCATTTGTGCAAGCTAACTTTGAGTGAATAGAAAGCAGGTGTTTTTCAATCTTTGAGTTGAGGGAGCTTGTGGATTTATTATTTGTGTTGCCATAAGGAGGATCTTGAACTTGATTTTGTATAGACTTTGCGCTATAATTGTCAATTCGATCTAGTTACACTGAATACATAGTCTTTGAGATGTGATTCATAATTTTATTAGAGATAGAGTATAAGGTTCATATGCTTTAAGTCTTTGTGCTTATTCTATTGAAATCTTATAGTTTGAAATTATCGTGAGATAGTAAATAAGTCTGTGTACTTATATATATATTTCATAGTCTATTATGAACTAGTACGCTTAGCAATTAATCTTTCGGTTGATTCTAAGTTTATTGGTATTATTGTTTCAACTAGTATTTGAGTTTCAGGTTAGATTCTAGTTAAGTTATTAGCAATAAGAAGGGTGCCTCCCCTAAGTTGAGAGGAGAGATTAATTCTCACGTGCTGTGCCTAGATAGTTCATTTTGGAAGTAGTGTGCTTACGACTACTTACAAAACATTTAGCCAACAGATTCTTTACACTTTAGAAAGTAAATCCAGGTTTTCCTAGAGTAGTCATCAACAAAAACAACATAATATAAAAATCCTCCTAGCGAGGTCACTGTCATTGGTCCACATAGGTCAAAATGGATAAGTTCAAGTACATTTTTGGATCTACTCTCACTATTATGGAAAACACCCTTGGAGTTCTTTCCTAGGGCACCAACTATTGCAAACCCTCTCGTGATCTTGCTTTAATTTAGGTATACCATTTACAATATTCGTGATCTAAAAATAGGGCACGCAAATGAAGATGTCCGAACCTTCTATGTCATATTTCATTAGTAGAAGATATATCATGAATTCCATCTCGAGTTCCTAAAGTATGTGCCTTCTTGATATTTGAGCTATTAGGCCATGATAGAACATTTCCATCCATGAAAGCAATCATGTACCCCTTATCTTCAAGTGTCGATATGGAAACTAGTTTGTGCTTGATGCCTGGTACAAATAGTACACTAGTTAATTGAAGAGACACACCCGATTTGAGTTGAATTGTTCAGGTTCCAACTCCTTTTACCGGGTAGTTTGAATTGTCTCCAGTGGTGACTTCTTCATTTGAACCTTCATCTAGGCTATCTAGTTGTTCTCTGAATCCTATGATGTGTCGGGAGGCTCCACTGTCAATGACCCAGGTATTTCTGCTATTTGATATATCACTTGATAGTGCTGGGAGGAATACAAGTCTTTCTGCCTCCTTATCCTTACTTCTGCTAGTGAGACTTGATGTTTGATTCTATCTGGACATTTTATTGCAAGATGTTCAAATTTATCACATCTGAAAATAGGACTCTAGACATGTCTCTTCTTCTTTTATTTGAATGCTTGTTATGGTTGTCCTTCCTTTTCTTTCATTTGAAGTTGTTTTTCCTTCCTTTCTTGTGAGAATTAAGATTAAGGACTTGACATTCTCCATTAGAGATGTTTGTCCCGATTCCTCTCGCAATCAATCTTGCTTCTTCTTGAATGCAGTCGGTCTTTAATCAATCCAACTTAGGAAATTTGGGTCTAGCACTTATCCCCTGTATGAATGCTTCCCAAGATGTAGGTAATCCATTTAGAGCTAGCATTGATAATTCTTTATTGTCAATTTGATGACCAATAGTAGATTGTTGATCACTTATCTCTGTTATTCTCATGAAGTAGGACATGATGGTTTCTCCTTTGTTCATCTTGACATGGTGGAGTTATGTTTTAAGGGGAAGGGCCCTACTAGTATTATTTATCTCATACATGTTACTTAGTATTTTGAACATTTTATATGCAATATCTAACTTTGATATAATAGGAACAATATGATCTTTTACTGCATCTACTAGAATCTTCATGGCTTGGTTGTTATTTTTGATCCACAGAGTTTTCTCATCCTTATCATTCGGTATAGGTACAGCCCTCTCCACAAATGAGTTCAGGTCATGGTCTCTTAATGCCATCATTATTCTGAATTTCCATGAGAAAAAATTTGTGGCACCTTCTAGTCTATCTTCAAATCTAACTCCACTCACCATTTTGCTTGACTATTAGTTTTAGGTTAGAATTATATTCTAACTCCTTTTATTCTAATGGAATTGTCTATGTGATGATAATGTGGATCTGAGAGAAAACAATGAACTCCAAATACAATGATAATATATTTCTTTTGCTTGAGAAGACTTGATATGAATCTCCATTTGTAACTTGTGAAAACACATGTAGATTTCTGTGTTCCAAGTTATTCTTTTAATGAGTATATATATAACATAATGGGACATGTCTCCCGTAGGGACATGTCCCTACATGAACAAAGTGTCTCTTGTTAATGGTGTAACCATTCATTAGTTACTGCTAATACATATCATTGAATCTGGTCTACGTAAGAGATGTCTCTTATTAATGGTTTAACCATTCATTAGTTACTGCTAATACATATCATTGAATCTGCTCAATAACGATCGAGCCATAACTTAATAACAATGATAAGACAGTTGATATAATGATCGACTCCTATAATATCCATTGGCAACGATACTATATGGCATTTTATAATGATTATCAGTTGTGATAATCACAGTTGATATTGACTGTGAACATCACAGTCGATAATGATCGACGCTTCTAATATATTTAACAGCAAATGACATATGACATATGACAGTCGATGGTGTTGTCGGTTGTGATAACCACAGTCGAGATCGACTGTGATCATCACAGTCGATAACATCATCGAATGTGCCACCATCGTTTCCTTGTATTACCGAAAACTGTTGTCATTCATTGATATTAAGTTGATTCACATAATCGACATTATAGTCAATATCAAAAATGAAATCTTGTTTAATGTATTATCATCATTATAATGTATATGACAGTTATTTATTATTTATGAATAATATATATATATATATAGATAATATATGTATATATATAATATATCTCATATATATATATATATATATATATATATATATATTATTATATATATTATGTATATATAATGTCATCTTGATAATTGTCATCAATATTAATAATGCTCCATGATAATAAGATAGATATCAAATGTTTAAGGCCGATAGGCTGTTCAAACATTTGATTTCATCGATTGGAATCATCTGATCGAAGCTACAATCATTAACACTCCCTCTTAGCTAGGGAGGATAATTTCTATCCTATATCAAAACGTGCCAAAAAAATTGTCAAATGCTGCCCAAAAACTTAGAAGGCAGCTTTCAGAATGACTATCGCTACTCAAAGATGAATGGCAGCTCTCAATTCCCAAATGCTGTCCCTCCTTGTGAAATGTTGGCTCCAAATTAAAAACACAGGCCCTCATACACCAACCACTCTGCAATTAAAATTGCCTCCAACCTTGCAGATTAATGTCTGGAACCAAATGCTGAAATTCTTCTTCAAATCGAACTCAAATTGAAACACAAAGATGGCACTAATTTATACCATCCTCAAGCACGATCTCGCTGGATAGTTTCACCAGTTCAAAGTGCATAACACTCCAAAGAATTCACCATTCTTTCAGTCTGCGATTACTCAAACCCTAGGCACAACTCAATCACCAAATTCATCAAATAACCATGCTCAATAGACGAATCAATCCTTGCATTGAATGCATTTATCATTCTCAAATGCAAATCGGCTAGAGACTTCTTAGTCACACTTTACATAACTTAAAACACACTTAGGCATTTGAAAATATTTGCTTTTGATGCCATGTTTGAAATATAAGTTTATTATATTTCCCTCCAAATATAAGCACCAAGTCACTATACAATTAACTAAACATTTAATGCACTTGAGCACACCTTATAACATAAACTTTATATTTAACTATTAATTGAAAGGAATTTAATTAATGATTATAAAAGACTTTAATAGTTCATTAAATTCTTTAAAGTACTCGCTCTATATCTAGGTGCTCACTGTCTGACTCAGACGCCAAGGTGCCCTCCCGAAAACAACAATGACCATAAATTGACTTACTATAAATAGTAAGTCCCAAATCGGAAGCTATGTCGATGTCCTTACAACTCCATGCTACCACCAACTGTTTAGGTTCCCTGCTCAGTATAGTAACCCTGACTTTCCCGAAATAGTAACTTACTGTAAATAGTAAGTGCGCCAATCTGACTCAAACGAAGAGCAACCCTAAACATCCCTGACCACCGGAGTGGGAAAATAGCCTCTGGCTCAACGAACTGAGACCCTCTATCCAACTACTTAGCCTACGAGGATCACTGATAGGCTAATCCTCACTGCAACTCGAGGTGAGCTAAAAAGGGGACATTACAATACCGAAGTTCTAAACCTCAATCATTCTCTAATGTTGTAGTCTTATACCCTAGACTTAGTCCCATTAAGGAAACAAGGAATTAGATCGGAACAGAAGATTAAGAACACACATAACCCATTAGATTGCGACCCAAACGTAATTGTTTATTGTATTCATTCAACAATCATATACACCCTTATATCTCCTCATACATTCATTTCATATATATTACTTTTGTATATTCTACCTTTCCTTATACATGTATTATATTCCTCTATTATCTTATTTTTACTAGTGATCAAATCTTACAATATATTTGTTTCTACAAGATGGGACGTGACCCATACTTAGTACCCTTAATCTATGTACTATGTTCCAATCCTTAACCTCTGTAAGCATGATGCGAAAAGATGTGACATGTTCCCCGGAAGTCTGTATAGCTGCTCTTTCCCTGCCAACAAATTGGACACACCAAATCCTCTTCATAGTTGAGCCTTGATCAAACCAATTCCCTTTCGATCATATTGCTAAGACCCTTTTTAAGCATGGATTGTTGGATCCACTTGGTTGGGGTGGACAAGGGTAGTGGTTCACTTGGTAGGGCATGTTGCGCCCATCAGGGAAACTAAAAGGGAACCCGGACAATAGGAAGGTTAATCACGATCAATCAAGATCATTTTCACTCCTAGGTATCCAACATTCTAATTTTATATTCTGTTATCATGTTTTGGTGAACTGTAAATTTAAGTTTCATGTGGTTGTTAAAATATGGTTTCCCAACTCATGCACATTCTAGTTTTTTTTATTAAAAAAAAGCTCGCTTGGCTAACTTTTCTAATTGTGCTGAAAGTTTTAGTTTTGTTTTCAAATAAGTATTTGCATTTGGAGCAACCACATTGTGATAGAAGATTTATTCATTCTTGCATGTTCTCTATTTCCGATATTTTGAATATTAATATTAAGCTCCAACATAATTGTGAAGATTTATTTATTCATGTAATCTATTGTTATATCTTTCAAATATTGTTATTTGATAAAATAAAATACATATAAATCATATTCATATGCCAAATGTTCTCACCTCACCCTCATGGGATCTTTGTGATAAAAAAGCGTTGAATTATAATATTCACTCACTCTATGCTCTGACTCTTCCCTCTCAAAATCTTGGTGATGAATAATAATAACTTGATGTTTGAACATATTTGTACACAGATATTTATATTTGTGTGTGGTCAAACATCAAAGTTATAAATATAAAAAGAAGCTTGATACTCATAAATCCATAATTGCCAATAAAGTTATAAATAAAATACTTCATATATCATATTTATAATTTGCAAAAATGAAAATACTCAAGTCTCAAAATGTCAGTACACAAGGAAAATTCAAATCACAATCAACATTTAACATTCATTATTTCTTCATCGAAAGTATCATTCATAGTCTTGGATACTTCATATTTTGCTTCAAAATATTTAAAAGCTTAATAAAGAGATTCACTTGGTATATTCATATATGACTTGATTAGAATTTAAAAGTAATGGTTATTTTATTTCATATCCATGTACATATTTTGGTATATTTTCTTGGGTAATACCCTTGGGTACTTCCTGGCTGCTCAAGTTTGTTGTGGGTCCTTAAGAGAAGGACCCACATCAAACCAAAGTACCCAAGCTGTACCCTAACCGTACCATCACTAGGACCCAGGCTTTACCAGCAGTACCCGATAATATAGATATTATACTTGAGGGCATACTTGAGAGGTCATAGCTAAGTGTACGGAAGGGGGTTTCTATAAGGAATCAGTTTCATGGTAAGCAAATGCTTTGTATTAAAAGGCGTGCAGAATTTGTCTCTATGTAATCACCAACTTTATCATTGTAGTTTGCAATTGTCATGGACAAGAATAGTGCAGTGTTCAATGGCATATTCCAAGATGGCCACCAAATAAGGGATCTCAACACATCATAGAGTTGGGCCCTGATTCCATCATAATCCCCCCGCCCCAAACATCATCTATGGATATTTAAAGAAGAAATAGAGGTCATTGTTGCTTGTGAAGAAGTATAGGTACTAGGACATCCAACTACATTGCTTGTGAGCAAACAATTAAGGGAAGGACTGATTTGTAATGACCCTTTTTAATTAATCTAGTATATGTAGGTTCAATCCTTTTTTTTCAATAAGAATAAAAAATTGTTTTTAATAAAGGGGCCATGGGTTGGGAATACAAGTGAAAAAAAGTCTCGGCACATGGGGACACTTGGCAGCTTCATTATAAAAAAATTCTATGACAAGGAATCAATGAGTTACAAGACAAAGGGGGTCTACTTTGGGAGGAAAACTCATTATTATTTTTATTATTATTTTTGAAGAGGAAATAGAGCACTGGAATTGATGCCCTCCTACTGCTATAAAAGAAGGGGCTTGCCTAGCCTCGGAGACAGCTGTCAATTTTCATATAATTTCTATCGTAGATTGAACCTTGTGCTCAGCTATTGATTCAAGGACAAAACCCCTTGGATTCAAAGGTTGTAGGATGAAATGCCTTTGGTCTCTTGAGGTCAATCTTATCTATAGATTTTATTTGTGCTTAAAACTCTCTTTTTGTTTTCTAGCAAGTATTTGTAGTTGGAGCAATAATATATTGTGATAACAAATTTGATTCATAGTTGTGTATTGTCTGTGTGAGATATTTTGGAATATTTGAATATTAATATTTGGCTCCAGCATAATTGTGAAGATTTTAATTGTTGATGCAATCTATTGCTATATTCAGATATTGTTATTTCATAAATAAAATGCATAGAAATCATAATTCATCCACGATATGCTCTCACCTCACTTTCATTAGATGTTGGTAATCAAAAAGTGTTAAATAATAATTTTCTCACCATATTCTTTCACCTTGCTCTCATAGGATCTTGGTGATTAGAAAGTGTTTTATATTTAATATTAAAATTTCGGAGAGCATCACATCTATAGACTTTAAAATTATCCAATTTTCGTTTTATGTTTGGTTTTGCATCTACCCTACTACATACATGTAGGATTGCATTTCTTTCTAGAGTTTCTTCTTAAAGGCATAATTCCAAAAAAAATTAGGGCAGATTGAACACATGGCAAAAGGAGTGTTGAATTTAGAGTAACCTACCACAAATTGTTGCAGCTGAAAATTTTGAATAGAAAGTTTAAAAATAAATAAATAATATTTTGAAATGAGAGGTAGGTTGCTTTGAAACTTAATGAATTTAGAAAAGTAAATGAAACGAGGCAAATAATAACAATTGGAGTAGAGCCTACTTTTGTTGATTTAGTTTTGAACATCCCAATAAATACATCCTTGCAACTTTTGTCAACCCTTTGCCAATCCATGTGAAATCCATCAATAAATTCTACAATATTAACTATGACTTCAAGAAAATTTAAAATGAAAGTGCCACTTATGAAGATGATAACCTAGACAAGATAATGTAGAAGAATTTTAATTTTTTATATTTTTCTAATGCTATCGTCGTCATTGAAAGCCCTACTGCTCGACCACCTATCAAAGACATAAAAAATACCTTATGCCTAGTAATGTTGTGAACAAGCATCGAAAGTGGGTAACTTTGAAAACTGATTGAGAACAAAATCTTTGGATTTGGGTGTATTCATGCTAAAACAGTAGAGAACAACCATGTGAGAAGCCAACAATACTATTGTATGTGGGGGATGGAAAGACGTTGGGGTGGGACAATTGAGGCATGCAAAGAAGTCAAGGGAGCATCTAAAAAGAGGATGCAGTAGAAGAAAGGACCATTGGAGGAAAGAATATTTTGCAATGGAGATGGAATTGATACAAAGAAATTAATTAAATCAAGTATGTCTACACTTGATAAAATATGGGTAAGTGTGTTAGGGAGATACAAGGGGAAATTCAATAAAAATGTCATATAATAAAGGATAAAAGTGGGGATTGCAATTAATGAAATCAGTAATAACATTTTGACTCGGAGATTTGTTCAGATAAAAATCAACATGAAGCCCTAGGGATAAAAAAATGAGGTGTAAAAAAAAAATGGCTTTAATATGTGATTCTTTATAACATCGTTGATGAAGTTGTGTGGGAAGGGGATGATGGGGAGCAATGTGGATTTTGATGAAGAGCCGTGTTAGCTAAGCCTTTGGATAATTAAGACAAACTGAAATTCATTGTGATTCCTCATTTGTCCACTAGAAGAAATGAGACCATCTCCAACTGCGTACAGCTTTCATGGAAATCCAAATTGCTAAATATGACATTATTGATGATTGTATAGCATGGTAGGCTATGCAATGTCCCCTTCCTGAGCCTAATCAGTAAGGGTGACGTTAATCCTATTTCATGGATTCTCGTAGGCTAATTACTAGGAGACTCCACATATCTTGTAGTGCATCGGTTCAATCTTTCTTGGTTTTCATTAATGGATTGGAGCCAAGTTGGTAATATGGTTTGCAATGATGTTGTCAAAAATGTTTTCGAATTCCCAAGGTGTTCTCCAAACTTCTTGGAGAGCACATCTATTTTTTGTAAGTCTCTTAGTTGGCGCTAGCCTTTATACCACTATGTCAGCTTCATCTTGGCATGTTCAGATTCGGTTTCTAATGCCTTGGTAGTAATTTTCGCAACTCGGTCGAGTCTTTAAATATACACTTACGTTCTAATGTTTATGTTGTATTATTTCACTTAAGCATTATATTTTATAAAGTCACTTTATGTCCCCACAAGTGGACACCTAGGGAAAGGGAACTTGCACATAAGTTATAATATTAATTCAAAATATGCTTTTGGTGGAAAATAAATTATTTAAACTTTCAAATGGGCTTATTTTTCCTCCAAAGCTATTCAAAGATTGTTCAGCAACTGCAGTAGAAACAGCCATCAACAATGCCCATTTCTAAATAAATTACTTCCATAACAGATCCAACCAATTTAGAAATCCACAACATTGGGCCAGAAAATAACATAAGCGAATTAAATATTTTCTTTGTGGTGCTTTCCACCTAAAAAAGCAGGGACTTACACAACTTATACAAAGTCTGAGTTTGACATCTGAACGGCACTTGTTAGTTTTTAAATAAGTCTTCTTCATTATTTAATATTCCCATATCAAATGCATTTAGACCCCTCCTATCTGATTTTGATATTAGATCACACTGACGTACTATACAAACATACTATGATTTAAATGATGCTATATTCATAGCTGAAATCGGAAGATTTATGTTCCAAATCAACATGTGATATGGAAACCAAAATTGTGATACACAATTAATACTAGTTTGTTCATGACATAAATATTTCAGATTTATAATCTATGTAGCTCATTCAATAAGCAATTTAAAGAAAAGCAGAGGACTAAAAGCCACTTTATGTAGTTGGAGACCCAATTGCAACAGTACAGAGCTTGACCTTCTGTTAAACTATTTATAGCACCTTGCAAATGCATTCAATAGACTGTAATCCATTTTATTTTTTCTGCAACTCCTACATTTTACTGATTTACATTTTTGGGTGAGGCAGGTCAATTGTAATAATATAATATTATAGATTTATAAATTTATAAATTACAAGTAGAGATTACTGTTAATGATAAATTGTAAGTTGCAACAACTGTGTGATTGTCAAGGATTGTACTGCCGATGATCAATCATCTCTGAATGAGTGACCATCATAAACTACATTTTTGCCTGATATCATTTGAATATATTTGATATTTCTGTACACTAGAGCTTTCGATAGGAGAATAATTTATTGAAGATGTATTTAGTTCTCATCCTTGCCCTATGGTAAAGGACCATACCACCTTTACTATAAGTTATGATGATCTTTAAAGATTGAGGTTCATTTTGCTACCACATTCTTTCTTCATGATGCTTTGGAATTATCAATCAAAGAATAACTAAGTAATCTTCTAGAGCTCTTCATAGTCAATACACAATTGCATTTTTACACAAATCATTGGAAAAAGGAATAGGAAAGAAAATAGTTACTTGAGGCAATGTGCTGGAGAATGTGGAAATAATGTGCTCTTTACATATGCCTGCAGTTAAGTATATAAGTGAAAATCAGCTTTGGATGTTTACAATAAGGATTCAATCAATTATAGAGGGGGGCGTGTCAATATAAATATTCAAAATTTTCAAGTTCTCGTGCTCAATTTAAATGTCCAGTCACATAATAAACACAGTACATACTTATCATCCTTAATATATGCACACAAGAATTTTCATACTACTCTGTCTTCTTTCATAAAATATTGAGTTGTATTTTAAAATTTGAACTGAAAACATAAATTGAAGATCCCATACAAAGGTGAACCAT
This sequence comes from Thuja plicata, assembly GCA_018584345.1. NCBI lineage: Eukaryota > Viridiplantae > Streptophyta > Pinopsida > Cupressales > Cupressaceae > Thuja > Thuja plicata. The sequence continues at coordinate 129,740 of MU227524.1, forward strand.
AAGAATAGCATGTACACCAGGTAAGCATAATTCTGCAGCTCTCCTACTATTTATGCTATTTCAACAATGAATATTCCTTCAACTCTTAGCTCTACCGAGAAATTTTCAAGCCCCATATTTCAATCCAACCCCAATAAACCATGGAAATTCCTCAACCTGTCTCGTATCAACAAGCATGTATGCGAGCTCTCCACAAGAACTCAAATCTAAACTGTCTCTAAAAACCTCTTAAGAATTGATGCCCTAAGATATTTCTTCAACTTCGATTTTCCCAACAGCTCTTTTAATAACTTAAACATCGTAGAACTTGAATATCATCCGCATTATTAGTTCAACAATAGTTCAACATATCTTCACTTCTGACCAAGAAAGAGTTCAGATCTTCCAAGAGTACAACAGTAGTTCAACAATTCAGAACTCATTGTGAGTCACTTGACACCAGCTTTAAACCCCACAAAGGATCTCCCCAATACAATCCCTATCTGGTTCTGTGGTACAACAACGCTTTGCAAAAGATAGAACTGATCATAAAAGAAATCTTTATATTGTCTGAGACAACCAAAAACATTGAGGTGTTGAATTATGCCAAAACATGTGTCGACATAGATCTCGATAAATCCCTCACTGATAAGAGTAATTCTAGATACAGAAGGAACAATCTAGAACAGCTGCTGGAGCACAAAAGCATCCCTTTTAGATGTCAAATATGTCCTATGCAAGAATTCATAACTGAAGTTTGTTTATAATAGGGCCCTGAACAAGAAGCTGAACTGCAATAGGAAGATCAAGATCAAACACCTAAGACAATCCAAGCCAATTCAAAACAAGTATCACTCACAAAATAAACCAACCAACAATAAGCAAATACCTATGAAAGGTAAGGAAAAGATCAATAGCCACAAGAAAATCCAATTCAACGTGTCAACCCATTTGCTAAATTGAATATAATGGAAGATATGGTACCACAAGAAGTGGAAAGGACACCACAGTCAAAGAATTAGTATCAGGGTCGCCTCACCCAAATAAGATAAAACCACATATTTCAAAGAAACCAAAAGATATCCAGTTTCAAGAACGAAATTCCCAAATGCAAAGTGAACAGACATCAAGAAACTATAAGATTTGGCTATGGAGATAGCCACACAAGATCTAGAAACCAAATGAGAAGCACAATGACAAGAGAGAATCAATATGAAAAGAATAAACTATGTTCTCACCAAGAATGCAATAGAATCAATAGATTAACTGGATTGGAATGGATTGATTAAACTATATAAGAGAGAAATGGATGAGTATATGTGATATGCCCTTTATGAAAGAAAATTTAAAAAATAAATAATTATAATATATGAAAAATAAATAATAAGTAATAAATAATAATACAATATATTTAGAAGAGACAAAACTGAATTAACGATTGCAAAGAAAGTCAATTACTTATGAACGTTCATAAAAGGAAACCAATCATCAAGTAATAGAAACATGTAAGAACACCCCCTGTTCCGGACTAATTTTTTTGCTTTCCTCCCTCACTGAAATTTTGTCAAACAGTTTGCAAGCAGGTTGTTTACAGAGTTTTCTGAGTTTACTTGGTTGTGAGTTTATAGTTTTTGAAGATGAAGTCAGCATACATAAATTGCTTGTAATGCAACTCACAACAGCAATACTTTAACCAAATACAAATGCAAATATATTCTATTCTACAACATAATGATATTGAAATACATCAACAGCAAAATGATATGAAACACATTGTAATTAAATCTCTTTCATCTATGCTCAGAAAACATTACACCATGCTGTTTACTATTGTCCAAACAATGAATATTTAAATTGCATACCAATAATGCTGCCAAGCCACAGTTTCAGACCTGTACGGCTACAATCCTGGCCCTTATACGGCAGACTAGCAATAGTATAATGACTGTATTTTGTCCTGAATCAGTCTGCAGACCCAACACTGCAGACTATTTCTCCTGAAACAGCACCTTTAGCAAGAGCTATATGCTCGTATGGGACTTCTGTCGCAGCTCCAAGTCCTGTACGGGTTCTATTAATCAAACCCTAGCATGTACAGCATTCCCAGACTCAGATATCTCAGATAAATTACATTTACAGACTCAGATGGTTCGGCCAGCTATAGAATGCAAGAACATCAACTTCTTCTCAAACCCTTATCATCTATCTTCAAATTTGAACCTCCTGGTAATTTGCAAACACATCCAAATGATAGAAACAAGTATGCAACACTCTGATTTTTACCTTAAGCTCCCAAATCCTCCCGACTGTATCTCACAATAGTGAAGAAAATGATAGCGAAAAGGGTTTTTGTCCTCCAAGCCCAAGAATATAAATTCTCCAGACAAATTCATAAATCTCATATATTTCCCTGCATGCTAAATGAAGGCTCTTCCATTTCTTTTATAATGTTCATAGGAGCCCATACCTTCATTTTGTCAGTGTGGGATAAAACATAACTCCCTTTATGTAACTTATGTCTCTGATATATTATAAAATCAAGAGGACTCTTTTATTCAAATATTTCCCACAAACTATAGACTATGCATTAATAAAGTTAAATATTTAAATTTAACTTTATAAAATAACTTTATTAATGCACAAAAAATCATATCAATGATAAATAAATCTTCTTGTCGATTTTAAACAATTACCATCAACGTGTCACTACCATTGGATATCCAGTCATACACAAAATTACTATAAATAGTAAGTATGCACAAAACTACCTCAAAACCCCTCATAATGGCCTGCAACTAAAACTACCTAGGCCAAACGGCCTCTAAATCCCTTTAATGTCCTGGTAAGCCTAGGGGGCCATGGGGAAATAGGCTAATCACACATCATGCAATGAATGCTAGAAAAAGGACATTACAGTCTGCCCGTCCCAAAATTGGTTGTCCTCAAGCAATTTCAACTCTGGATACTGCAAGATTTGATCACTCTCCCATGCAGCATCTTCAACTGGCAGTTTCTTCCACTTAACCAAATATTCCTTAATCGTCCTTCTCCGAAGTGTGCTCTCCCTAATATCAATAGTCACCTCAGGAACCAATATCAATTTCCCCTCTTCATCGAGGGGTGACAACTCTGCTGATGGAACTACATTATGGCCTAAAGCCCTTTTGAGCTTGGAGACATGAACTACATTATGCACTTTACTGTTGGCTGGCAACTCTAGCTCGTAGGCCACTTCCCCAATGTACTAAACGACTCTAAATGGACCATAAAATCGTGGCTTAAGTTTCTCAGCGCCACTCTTCTTCAACAATAATTGTCTGTAAGGGTGGAGTCTCAGATAAACCAAATAGCCAATCGCAAAGTTGTGCTCAATCCTATGTTGATCAACATATAACTTCTCCTGGTTTTGCACCTGCTGGATGTTCTCCTTAAGTACCCTTAAGATGTCTTGTTTCTCCTGTAGCAAATCCTTAGTCTTCGGCACCTTGTTGTCCCCAAAGAGGAAATCCATGAAGTTTGGGGCTTCATACCCATACAATGGCATAAATGGAGTCATCCGAATACGCATGTGGCACGTGAAATTGTAACAATATTCACCCAAATATAGTCATTTAACCTAAGCCTTCTGTTGTCCCGACACATAATTTTGCAGATAACCCTCTACCTACTTATTCACTATCTTTGTCTGGCCATTGGTATTCAGATGGTAGCTAGTGCTAGGAGTGAGCTATGTGCCACTCAATTTGAAAAGCTCCTTCCATAATAAACTCAGGAACTTGTTGTCCCTATCACTCACAATGTTAGTGGGCAACCCATGTAGCCTGAACACCTCCCTAAGGAACAAGTCAGCCACTTGGGCTGCTATGTAGGTGGTTGTAATGGCAAAGAAATGTGCAAATTGTGTCAATCTATCAACTATCACATAAATGCAGTCCTTACCATGTACCCTGGGCAATCCTATAATGAAGTCTATCGAAATACTTTCCCACTTTTGATCTGGAATCGGTAAGGGTTGAAGTAAACCAGCTGGGAATGTGTGCTCGTTCTTATTTTGTTGGCATACCGAGCACTCTCTAACATAACAAAACTTCATTCTTGAGCCACTTCCAAGTGAACCTCTTGTGGATCTACCTGTAAGTCTTGAAGAAACCTAGAGGATTAGCCAATGGAACGTCATGAAATGTTCTTAGGATCGATTCCTTAATGCGTGAGGAAGGCACCAGATAGATTCTGCCCTTATAGAATATGAGATCACCACTTACCATGTACCTGTCATCCCGAGTTGCGTCCTCAATCAAACGTTCTACACACTGATCCTTTGCATATTTTGTTGCAATCATCTCTCTTCAATTAGCTGATATCTCTACCAAAGAGCATATGTGTTGTCTCCGTGAGAGTGCATCTGCCATCACATTCTTCTTTCCTGTAACATATTCAATGTCAAAGTCATAGGCCTGTAGTTTACTGATCCATTTTTGTTTCCTATCATTAAAATCTCTCTGTAACATGAAGTACTTAATAATGTTATGATCTGTCTGAATCAAATATGAGATCACTTACCATGTACCTATCATCCCAAGTTGCGCCCTCAATCAAACCTTCTACACACTGGTCCTTTGCATATTTTGTTGCAATCATCTCTCTTCAATCAGCTGATATCTCTACCAAAGAGCATATGTGTTGTCTCCGTGAGAGTGCATCTGCCATCACATTCTTCTTTCCTTCAACATATTCAATGTCAAAGTCATAGGCCTGTAGTTTACTGATACATTTTTGTTGCCTATCATTAAAATCTCTCTGTAACATGAAGTACTTAATAATGTTATGATCTGTCTTAATCAACTATCTACCCCCACCAACTAAGACATGAACTTGGCTAACGCATGCATGATGGTGAACATCTCGAGATCGTAGATAGAATAGCTCTTCTCCACCCCTCTCAATTTTCTACTCTCAAAGGCTATGGGATGTTTCTCTTGCAGCAACATAGAACCAATCCCATCTCCTGAAGTATAAGACTATAACTCAAAAGGTTTGGTTAAGTCTGGAAGAGCTAAAACTGGGCAAGATGACATCACCTTCTTGAAATGCTCAAAACATTGCTATGCTAAATCAGACCACTCGGCTCCCTTTTTGGTGAGATTTGTCAATGGAGTTGTCTGTGAAAACCCCTTCACAAACCTTCTGTAGAAACCACACAAACCAAGGAACCCCTTCAGTTGTGAGAGGCTAGTTGGAGTTGGTCATTCAATGATGGCTCTATTCTTTTTTGGATCTACTCACACCCCATTGGCAAATAATGATATGCCCAAGATATAATAGCTCAGTCATGCCCGATTCACGCTTTGATTCCTTAGCAAAGAATGACTCTCTCCAAGATACTCAAAACCTCCTCCAAGTGCTACAAGTGCACCTCCTAGTTGAATATTAGGATGTCATCAAAGAAGACCAACTCAAATTTTCTCAACTGCTTCCTGAATACTCGATTCATACAATTTTGAAATGTGGCAGGGGCATTGGTAAGCCCAAATAGCATTACCAGGAACTCAAAATGGTCGTAATGACACCTGATTGTTTTCTTCTCAATATCCTCGGCCCTCATCCTAATCTGAACATTACTTGACCTCAAATCTATCTTAGCAAAGTAGCAGGCTCCATGTAACTCATCTATCAATTCATCTATCTTGGGTATGGCGTACCTTTTCTTAATTGTCTTTTTGTTCAAAGTCCTATAATTGATACACATCCACATAGTCCCAACTTTTTTCTTCACCAAAACCACCGCTGATGCAAACAAGCTCTGGCTAGGTCTGATCTGACCCATCTCAAACAACTCATCTTTTACTTTCTCGATCTCATCCTTGTATTTCTTCGGATGTCTGTATGGAGTGGTGAACAATCGCTCCATCCTCTTAAATGAGACCACCCTGAGTCCACCATCTGATAAGCTCCTAAGTACCACTTTCCTACCTTGGTGTTCAAACCGCATCTCCATTTTCTCCAAATTAAAAGTGAACTCAACTAGTGACTTCATCCATGTCATACCAAGAATAACATCATAATCTCCAATATCCACTCCATAAAAATTGGCCCCCATATCATATTCGCCCATCTGCATGTGAAGATTGGTAATCGTGCGAGTACTCCGTAGCTTATGCCCCCTAGCCACAATGACTCTTTTAAGCCCTCATGCTCCTCTGTCAAAAGACCTTTCTTCTTAACAAGACTCTCCGAGATAAAATTATGAGTAACCCCTGTGCCAATCAATGTAACAACTCGCTGCCTTAAAAGTTATTGCCTGCTCAGTACCAATAATTCATGCAATAGTTTTTTCACTGCCTGACTCCTCTCCTATTGTGTTTTCCTCATCGTTGCCCCTAAATCAGATTGTAGTTCTAAATCCTTTGACCTTGATTCCTCATCTAAAAAGTATTCAATCAGCTTAGCCTTCGCTTTAGCAATGCACTTATGTGAAGGGTCCCATGGTTCTCTGCAATGGAAGCACTCATTCCTTTTTCTGTTGATGTGAATCCTTTTGATAACATTTCTTGTTTTTGTCCTCCTTAGATAAAAAACCCTTTAAGTGAAATTTATCCCTTGATGACAAGGGCTCCATGTCTCTCGCTTTCTTGTAGGCTTCTTGCAATGTGGAAGGATTGAGGCCCTTGATCCATCCCTTCAAAGGTTCCGCTAAACCATCATGAACAAAACCAATAACCTCCTCTGTGAAATATCTGTAACTAGAACCTTAAACCTCTAAAACTCCAACATAAATGTCTTAACTGAACACCACTGCTTAAGTTGAGAAACTCCTTGCAGTGCAATTCATGTTACTTTTTATCAAAACGCTCAATGATGCAGGAGCATCTTGGAATCTTGGAAATCTTGCATCAACCAAAAACATTTGTTTTCAGTTTTCCACTTTGTCTGTTGCTGAGTTTCATTATCTTAATGTTTTCAGATTATAGCAAAGAATATACAATCTATAGAGGTCTTTCAAATTCTAAGAGACGGGATATAATAACAATTCTCAAGTAAAGAAAGATAATAACCGGATTTGAAAGTCTGAATTTATCCTTTTGATGACTTCAAATCTGCACTTTGTATTCTTCAAATTAGTCCCTCAATGTTGTCCTCAATGACTATTATGAATCAGTTCTTGAAGGTCTTCAATTTGCTCTTCTAGGGCTGCTCCAATTTGCCCTAGTCTGCCCTTCTTGATCTGCCTTAATTCCCCCTTTTAGGGTGCTCTAATTCTGCCCTAATTCGACCTTTAGGGCTGCTTAAATTGTCCTTGAATTCTGCCCTAGTTCGCCCTGCTTGATCTGCCTTAATTCGCCCTTTTAGGGTGCTCTAATTCTGCCCTAATTCGGCCTCTAGGGCTACTTAAATTGTCCTTGAATTCTGCCCTAAATTTTCTGCTCTTAGTAGCCACCAATCTACTCTTTAATTCACTATCAAGGTCTGCTCCAGATTGGTATAGTTCGCACTTCAATATCTTCTCTAGTTCGCTCTATGGATCTGCTCTTCTTCTTCCAATTCGAACCTTGAATTTCGCTTCTAAGTGATCTGAATTAAATCGCTCAAGTAGAGGATGAAAATGATTAAGAATATGCAATTGTAATTCTGCTCAAGTACTTATCACATTATGTTTTTGGTGAGTTCCTCGAGCAGATCTACTCTCTTTAATTATACATAATGATGACTCTCCAAGAGTCATAACTCTTTCCCTCAAGGACTAGCCGACTTGGTCCTTAATAATAATATATTCTTTTATATTATTTGCTCCATATTTAATTATTGAAATCAATCCTTAATAATAAATATAACCTTTCGTACTTATTATTATTATCCAACCGATTTTATCATAATTAAATATATCAATAATATATCCAATATATTAATTATTATTATTGCCACTTTGTCCAATGCATTGATCTTTGTCGTAAAGGCCAAAACATTAACACTCCCTCTTGGACTTGAGGAAAA
>MU227524.1:147794-162846 GCA_018584345.1 Thuja plicata
TATCCATCATGTGCAATTTGGTCCCATTTTGCTGAAGGACCCTCCATATATGTAGGATCAACACGAGACAGAAGGTGAAGTGTGCTATGAATGTACACCAGGTTCTCTGCTTTCTTTGACCCCAATCAGTTCCTCTTCAATGAATGAATAAAACTATAAGTACTCCAATTCCTCTCACTAGATGAAGAACTAGCCACTTGTGAGAGAAATCTTATTGCAAATGATTGTAACTCAGGAGTATCACCTGCATGGTTCCAGCACCATTCTATAGGGTCTTTCTTTGTTCGCATATCATATAAAGCTTCTATTGATGTAAAATCACCTTGCCCACGTGAAAACTTATTCCGTTGACTCCTTATAACCGAAGCCTCTTCACCTCAACCATAAATCTTTTTTATTGCAGCCCAAAATCCCTTCATTACCTCTCTATCCTCATGTGGAGCCCTCTTCTTGGTTTCTTCTATATTATGCCATTTAGGATTGAAGGCATATGCAACACAATGAAGGGGTGTGCTCAATTTATCCCATCTTCCATGTGGTTTTTATTCTATCAAAGGATATAAAGAAGGATCTCTAGCATCTGTTACTGTCTTGATTCTTTCACACATGGAATCATTTATTTATTTGAATTTTGTCTATTTAATATTTATTAAAAATGTTAAATCATAAATGGCCTTGCTAAAAAAAAATTCAAATATGGGTCAAAATCATAAAATGACATAATGTTGTTTTTTAAATTTGTTTTTAATTAGGAGACGTGGGGGAGACTTCATTTTTTCGAATCGGAGACTTCGATTCTTTAGGAGACTTCGCCATGAAGTCTCCGGCCTCTTTTGAAGTCTCCGGAGATGCGAAAAGTCTCTGAGACGCGTCTGGAGGGGGGGAGACGGGTCTCCAGGTAACACTGGTATTAATACCTTCCCAAATGATGTGATCGCAAGTGGAGATCAATCTTAAGGAAGAAACGTGTTTAAGGAAGCATTTATGTAAACCAACACTAAAGAATTGTTATGAAAAGACAATTTCAAAGAGACATACGACATGCCCTTTGCAAACAAGACTTTTCATCCCAACACAAGGTATATAGAGAGCACTCACCATCTCTCAAAAGGGGCATCAAATAGGAGATTATGAAAGGATCAGAAAATTAGATCAAAAACATCAAAGCATCAGATTTGGAGAAGATCATCATATATGTTTGGTACTAATCAAAGAATCTAGTTCTAGCATTCGATGAAAGAATGAATTTTATACATTATATTGGGTATTTCTATGGAAGAAGTATTGGGCATCGAAGAGGAAAGATTAGAAGCATTTGGACGGTTCATCTATGTCATTCGACTACGATCTATATTGGTCTTTGTTAGATTCTAGTTTGTCATCTACAATAGTGCCTAATTTGATTATGACAACTTTCAACATCGACGTAAAGACCTTTGAGCAGTTTACAGAGACATCATACATTTGGATTCCATTTACAACCAATTCCTCTCCATAATGAGAAGCATTCCTAAATTTATATTTGGTTATGTTTCTTCGTAAGGGAAGGAATGTTGTTTAACGATTGATGACCACCTTCTACATCCACTTTTGAGCAATTACCATAGCCTTTACCCACTTTGGAGGGGGCTTCTTAGTCCTTTTTACTCTCTCTTTTGGAGGGGGGGTGTTCTCTCTCTATTTGTAGGGGGAGCTTCTTTTTTGCCTTACAAGGGCGACTTCTCTTTAGGGGGACTTATTGTACACGGGTACTTCATTAGGCCTAGTTGTCGAGACTTTAGCTACATTTTTCCCTAAGTTGCACTTAAGCGGGCGTGCTACATTTTTCCTTTAGTTACATTTTTCCCTAACTTTAAGATGGATGAGAGATTTACTGTGCCAAGGGCGCATGATAGCTTCTATTCTGATTATATCGAATTATATTGTCCAACTATAATTTCTCCAATGAATATAATTGTATGGAGACATTGGATCTTCATCTGAAAGTGATGTTTTCTTGGACGACCAACTTCTTGTGGATAATACTGAGACTTTTGTTACCCCATCTTATGTGGACACATCCTTTTGGAATGATCAGTTTGTTGATACCACATCTATTGTTGTTTCTCAGAGTTCAGAGTTGCTTCATTGAAAGTTCTTAATCATTGTTTGCAGTAGTGTTGGCTAAATATTTTGCAAGTCACTAAGACTACAACTTGCAAAATGTGTGTTTTAGGTAGCAGTATGTGAGATTACTCTCTCCTCTCAACAATAGGGGAGGCTCCCTTCTTACCGCAGGTGGCTTCAAGTAGAACTGAACTGTAACACATACAGTTCACCTTGCAACAGTAATACCGGTGACTCGATGATTCACTTAAGAACAATCAAACAAGGCAGCAGTTGATTTATCTAAAGATGAAGTGATACAATGAGCTCAAAGTCTCCTGTGCTCACCTCAAATAAGTATTCTATTAATCTATTGTCCAATACTGAAGCCCAAAGTCTTCAGTCCTTGGAGTATATCAGCCATTACTTTCTATAGTAACCCTGATTTCCTGAAGCACAAAGTCTTCAGAAAACTTGGATTAAAGATGCTCCAATGATATAAACAAAGAAACTATTCCATTTGAACAAGGATCAACAAATGCAACATAAGAATACATTCATTGATTTTCAAGACAACAACACAAAGTTTGTCAATCTCTATTCCTTTATTCAAATGCTTAACTCTTTTACAATGAAACACAAAGTTTTCAGAACTCAAGAGTTTTCCCTATAGTTTATTTGCACAAACAAAAGATGAAGGATTACAATGAGCTCTCTCCTTTATATAGTAAAAGAGGAGAGAGGAAAGTGGAGAAGAAAGGGGAAACCCTCAACCACTTTGACTTATTCAATCCTTATCCTTAACTAACCAACTTTGAACTATTCAAAGCTTATCTATAGCTAACTAACTTTGACTTATTCAATGCTAAAGGACCTAATGTCCTTGCAGCATGATTACATGAGACTGTGTTACATATTTTTGTGTAATATGTCAAAGATTCTACACTTTTACAAAATGCATAATGAAAGTATCTAAGTGTCTGACAAGACACAACATCTATTTGCGTCATCCTCTGTCAGTCCACTTGCTGCTACAAGTTGCCTGATGAGTGATGTGTTCTAGTTGGGTGAAAGCATCTCGAACCGAAACGTGAATCTCTATCCTTGATTGTTCTGCATCATAGTGGTGATCACTGAGAGGCATCTTTGTGTCTTCCTGTTTCAGTTTTAAAAAGCATTCTATGCCTGGAATCATTTCACACTTTCCTTTCCATCTCCCTGCCTGGCTCCATTGTGTGGTTGCTCTGGCTTCGTCTCCTTGTGTCATGGGAAGAACATGAGAAGATCTTTCTTCAACTTGCAACAAGAACTTGCACCATCGAGTGGAAGAACAAATTTGATACATCTCGCAAGTGTGTGGAAGAAAGATGAAGGACAAGGTTACCCTGTAGAACTGCATATGAATGAACAACAAGCTTTGAGTTTATGGAAGGTGGGATTTTTATACCATTTACATCTCATAAGATGAAGGAGAGCTTAAAAGCATATGCAAAAAGTCAAAAAGTGGGCTTTCTCGGTTGTTTTGCATATTAGAAAGTTGAACTACTTCTTTGATATGTAAGTACGAACATTATGATGTAGGTGGGTTTTTCAATCCAAATGCATATTGGGAAGAACTTAGTATTTTGGATGCGTCATACGTATGCGGGCAGCAAGCTTGGAGTTTTGATAAAATCATTTGCAGCTCATGAACGGACATTCTATGCCTTTTGGAAGCATTTACACATCTTGGACAACAAGTCTAAACATGGAACAATGAGATGGGAAAGGCATTTTTATGAATGGTCATATGCGTAGTGGACTTCTTGGAGACAAATGCATATTGAGAAAAAGTCAAAAAGTGGGCAGTTTATTGCATCTTTTTGTATATTGGGCAGCACTTTGCATCTTTTTATGCAATTTGGGAAGGATCGTCAAGAACGGGGTTTTTAATCCCGACGACATATGAGAATAAATTGCATTCTCATATGCCACTTAGAGAAGATGAGAGAGAAGAAGAAAGCATAGCATATGATGAGATTTCACAATCATCAATTTTGGAAAGAACTTCATGTTGTGAAAATCACATGCTTCTTGCAATCAAATTCACAACATTTGAGGAGAAGAACAAGCTTTTTAGGGGGAAATTCTCTGCAAGGCTGAGGTGAGACATCGAAGATGTGAAAACCTCTTTGTTTTGGCATGAATGAATCGATCTCCATCTTAAATCCATTTCCCTTGTGATCCTATAGGGGCAGCAGTTGAGAAGGATGGATGTCATCTTTAATCACCCAAAATCTGCAATAAAATTTTCTAAACAGCTAATTTAGCCCTAAGAGTCTCCCTGAAAAAGTCCCTAGATAATTGTCTATATGACCATTGGCCATTTACTATTTTTTGATTCAAAAGTGTTGTTGTAACACTTACGATTGTTGTTCTGACATCCCCGCTGTCTTCAAACATTGTTTGAACGCTTTACAATTCTGTCATCAGTCCTTTCCTAGCAGCAATATCTCTAATGTCTCAACAATGTTCTTATGCAGAGGAAGCATCAAGCATACAAACATACTTCTCAGCTGTAATGTTGCAGCAGCAATACCAATCACAACATATGCACAACACAAAGCTCCAGCAAGAGCTATATGAACATTCAAACCACTGAAACCAGATGTTGAGCAACTTCTCAATGCACAGGAAATTCGCTTGTTCTAAATAGATTTTGAGTTGCAAAAATCTTGAACGCTCAAAACTAGATTGGCATTTGGGCGAGATGTAGAAAGCATACTTTTTACAGAGACCAGCATACCTATTGGATGAACATCATGAGGCATTTTGGCATCATATAACACTGAATGTTGATAAATAACAAATTCCTAATCTTCATCTCCTATCTACGTATGAAGATCAACTAAATCTGCAGCAAGAATAGCTTTTTACAGCTCTGAGTATGATGGAAGTGTCCTATGGGCCTTTTCGTGTCAACATCTCTATCCTTTAGAAACTTTGGAAGAAACACAAGATAGCAGCTATGTCAACATACAACATCTTCCTCTTTATAATGAGCTTTGAGTCTATTAAGAAAATCCATAGACTCATTGGAAGAAAAACAATCCTTCTTTGCCTCCGATACCTCGATCATGCATATGGTTTCAGTTCTGGAGAAAAAACTGTGTGACAAGTGGCACGACTCCAGCAGAAAAATCACAGTTAAAGACCAAAACGATGACAACCACTCCAAAATGAGTGAGAGTTCTCCTTCGCAATAATTGTTACGAATGCACTAAACATGACTCATCATCTACTATAAGTTCGAATGTCATCCTTTTCTTTTAAGTCATGCCTCTTCCCTGAATGAACTTTAAACAAGTTGCTGCATACTGAAACGCTACCCTTACTACCTTTTTCAAGTACAAAACAATAATGACGGGTCTTCAAGGAGCTATCGTTCCACTCTTAAACAAGCATGTAAAGGCTCTTGAAATCACCGTCCCTAGCCTTTGGGAAAAATCACGAGCTCCAATGGTCAATACGGGCTTTGAATGAACTTCTACACAAAAAAAATTGAGTTTTTTTAAATGTGCAATCTGCTTCAGAAACGGCGCTCTTGAGCTGAACGGGCTGAGACAAAAGAAAAATCACTTTATATGAGCATGCCAAGGCTCTCAAAATCATCATCCTTGGATTATGAGAGAAAAACGTGGCCTTCTATGATCAAACATGGCTCAGAATCACTTTCACATATGCAATGAAATTAATCTTCTTAATCACGGCTTTTAGGAAGTCATGAGCATATCTTTTCGTAGCATTTCATGCATGTAAACATTTTGAAAAAAACGTCGTCCAAGTATAGAGAAGAGAAGGCACAGCTCAAAATGCCCTATACGAGTTTCAAACAAGTCGCTGCATGCTTTTAATGACTGCAAATATATGTGTTCACAAGACAATTTGTAAAATGAATTTGCGTGAATGATTCGAAAATCGGAAAAGCTCAATAGAAGATAATGAAATTCGAATCCAAGAGAGACTTAGTAAAAACAAAACCAAAATATAATGTAGATGTCGCCAAATGTAAAGGCGCTCATACACATGCCCTAGAATTAGCAAAAAAAAACAATGGCTCTCAATGCGCAAGAGAAGGGAATACAGTCCGTCTTTGCATCAAACTTCTCAGAATAGACGCGTCTAAACAACTGGCGGACTTAAGGCAACAAAACCGCAAATTCAATGCAAAAAATCACGGGTTGAAGACACCATTATAGAGATCGGTTTGTTTTAATCCATGGAACAAGTCGTCTCTGTATTTTGAGCTCGTAATTCTCACTGCCAAACCCGTGAATAACCATGAAAGATGAATTTTGAGCTTCATTTCACCCGACGCATATATTATTGAGTTTTTAAATCTTACTTCACATTATAAAATATGTAGTATAAGATAAAAGGTCAATAAAATGCATTCATCGGGATTTTCTTTTGGGGATATGTTTTGCTTTATAATATGTAATAGCCTCCAAAAAGTCTGACCAAGGGTAAGTCAGTTTTTTAGAAACTTTTATATTACATTTATAAAATGCTAAAATGTGATAATGAAGGTTAAATTTAAAAAACATTTTGAAATTTTATAATAAGGCAATATATATCAAAATATTTTGGGTTTAAAATGATATATATTGCATATTAAAAATAAAAGCCTTTTTAAAAATAAAAATAATAATTATAATAAAAATAAAATAAAATAAATAAGAAGGCTTTTATGTCAAAAATATTTACAAGAACCTAGAGTATTTAAATCATATCATTTGATCGAAATGCCAATTAAATTTTCCCGTATGATTGTGTCAATTTTGAGATTTCAAAATTGAGGACAACAAGTAGGATCATTTATGTCTCCTGGATTCAGTTCATTGGGACTCATTTCTACCACACATTGCATCATTGTTTGTACAGTACCGCATTGCCAACTTGCAAGACACCATTGAGGACCTTTATATCCTCTTTTATGACAACTCCTATGGAGTCGATTCAACTTCTCATGTTATGGGCACATCTTAAGACTCTCTTGTTCTCTCTTTGCCTATATTTGCTTCTTTTGTGGCGGTACCAAATTCTCATTGGTCCAGCTATCACTATAAATCTATGGTCATTGTACCTGAATCTTCTATGGTACCTGATTAGCATTATCCTCCAATGCAATACAATTCCAGCTACAGGTTCTATTCTGATTGCAAATCCAGCTCTGAGTTCAGAGCTTGAGTAAGACCCTCAAATTTAAGATTGACAGGTATTAGCCTAAAGATGAGTCTTGCAGTTATGTAATATGACCATTTTCTACAAGATCATAATGTATCTATTCCATCTTGTGTTTACAGTGTTCAATCTTATACATGACAATGCACTCCCCAACGATAAACTGACTGAATTGTAATCACCAAAAATTTAGTTGCAAGTCTAATGATAATATCATGTGCAACTTGTTATTTAATAAGTAATTAATTTAGTCTGTAACAATATTATGTGATAGGTTATTGGCGAGCAGTCTCATACAACAAATAAGTATAAGATGCTACAAAAACACCTGTTTATATCAAGCCACCAACACAATTTTGATCTATATGGCCAATGATTGTACAAAGTAATATCTTATGTACAGCAATTCAAGGGACTCATCCCATGTAAACCTCACATTACCGATGATCACCTGGCATGTGCTTCTTGCATTAATGACAAGAAAATATCATGTCATTTCTTTCATACGATTGTATTTTGTAAGAACCATGTCCAAGCTCTAACTGAGACAAACGCTGGATTTGCTACAATTGTGAATGTTTGACATTTTGTCAAACACTTTGCATGCAAATTCTAATTCTGATTCAGTTTTAGCAATGTCTAAACACTTTTCGGTTCCTTGGAATATATGCTTTTTAAGATTTAAACCACATATGGAATTACAAAAAAACAACGCTTGAAATTTCTAAGGCAAGCAAACTTATTCATGGAATAACCGTAACTTATTATCTCTGTGCAATTCTTTTAATATTTCACCCATTAAAACATATACAAGTCATTCTGATGCATAAGCAATTTATTGTGAAAACTAAATAATGAACCTGTATCTGTCGGCAAGCAAAGATTGGCACCCAAAAATTGATATCGCTGCTTCTGAAACTGTCTCCAATTTACATTGAGGCTTGGTTACTACGAAGCAAGGCACTTTTATGCCAACCGTGCCTTGTATCTTCTAACGAAGCCCTTCTAAATACAACTATGAGATATTAATGTCATCTCAGTATAACTCGCGGCAGCCAATACAAAACCCCACGCAGCTGTTAGTATATGCTGCGATCTGCAGTTGCGCCTCCATTGATCTTCGAACAAACCCTTGAATGGAAACGGTGAAGCAGCCCTCTCAAACAGAACACAAATTGCAGCACAATGTTGGTGTAATGTCCTCATTTTCATGAGCGTCAACGTTTAGAGGATTAGCCTATTTCCTGACTCCCATAGGCTAATGGAGTTGTTCAGAGAGTCCTGCTAGCGGAGTTATAGGTCAGTTCCCACTCCGGAGGACAGTGATGCTTGGATTGCTCTTTGTTTGAGTCAGATTGATACACTTACTATTTATCGTAAGTGTCTATTTTGGGATCGTCGTGTTTTCTGCATTTAGCAGGGCACCCAAGCAGTTGGTATCAGTATAGAGTTGTGGGGTTGTTTGCAGAGCTTTCATTAATAGGAACTTACTATTTATAGTAAGTCCATTATTGGTTAGTTACTTTTTGTGGCAGGGTGATTTGGTGATGGACCAGTCAGAACATTTGATATTGGCTTGAATTAATTAACTTAATTAATTGTAAAGGCTGAAACCATTTTTATTATAGCCAAGTCAACTTTATATTATAAACCAAGTCATTAATTGCTCATTAAAGAGCTTACATTATGGCACCTACTTAAGGAGGGGGGATATTATATTTTATATTGATTCAAAATTTCAAATGTTTGAATTACCTATGTTTTTGCAAGCCAAGCCATGTAAGTTATGTGTGGTGTATTTGTGAAACTACTGGTTTGATTTTATGAAGTATATATTGATTGAGAATGAAAATCGAATCAGCATATTGTTGCCTAAAAATTGCTTGGTTGTTGTGAGAGACTGGAAGAGGGATTGATTGCATTCCATCTGCAGGATTTGGATGATTCTTGCATGATAAAATCGATACTTTGAATCAGCGTCTTCAGCTGGTGAATGGTGCCAACTCAGCGGCTGAATATCATTGGCCAAGTGTGCTACATTTGGTATTGATTTGGTATATGTGTTATCGGTTACAAAAGAATAAAATTGCAGGTCATATAGAGTGTCCGGGTGGAGCGAAATCCATCATAATAGAGGCCACAATAAAGTTGAGATTGAGAAGAGCTGCCGCAGTTCCTTATAATTTCCACACGGCATTTGTCATTCAGTTTTTAAGGGTTATGAGCTGCTGGATTTAAGGGGAGACAATTCAAGTGCAACCCAGATTATCATTTTCCAGACTTACAAACAATCGATCTGCTTGCTGCATACTTCAGGTTTTCTTTAAATCGATGCATTTAAAACATTAGTTGTTATTAGTGTTGCATTGTATTTATTGTGATGATCGAAGTTTCTATAAGGAGTATTAGAAGTCCAGATTTCCATTTGTCTTTTGCAGTTCTTCTTGTTATTTCTTTATCAATTTGAATATACAAAAAAAACATATAATCCAAAAACAACATAAAATTGCAAATGAACACAAATTCTGAAGAGTAATAAGATTTCAGTACCTGTAGTGGAGTTAGAGCCAGCAGGGCTCTTACAGTTGGCTCTAAATGAAACCAACCCCAGGCACGATTCAATGACTCTCACAGCCAATTCAAAGTGCAACAACTTAGTAGAATTCACAATTCTACAAGTTCAATGAAATCTGAAACCTTTGGTTCAATGTCCACCAAATACAAAATTATCCAAAACATGCAAAAGTAAGGGTTCATCGATCCCTAGCTTCATCATCACACAATCAACCAGCAGCTTCAGCAGTACACCTCATATGATTTGAATTCATATTGGTTTTTTTATACCAAGTTTTAAATATAATATTTTATTATATTTCCCTCCAACTTGAATTGGTGCAATATAATAAGCTCATAAATAAATATTTAATGACTTGGTCATATTATATAGATATAAACCATATCATTAATTAAGTTAAACTTAATTAATGAACACTAAACCATTAATCTTTTCAATCACCAAGTAACCACGTGACCAGGTCAAACTCCACAAAATTATTGACAGAGCCTTCACCTGAACGTCCTGCCACAAAATAGTAACTGACCAATAATGGACTTACTATAAATAATAAGTTCCTATAAATGAAAGCTCTGCAGACGTCCCCACAACGCCATACTAATACCAACTACTCAGGTGCCCTACTAAATTTAGAAAACATGACTATGCCCAAATAGACACTTACTATAAATAGTAAGTGTGTCAATATGACTCAAACAAAGAGCAATCCCAAGCATCATTGACCATCGGAGTGGGAACTGACCTCATACTCCGCCAACTATACTCTCTGAACAACTCCATTAGCCTATGAGAGTCAAGAAATAGGCTAATCCTCTAAAAGTTGAAACTCACGAAAAAGGCGACATTACATATTTTGCAAATGCATGTGCACTTTCCTTGCTAAAAACACTAGCCATAGATTCATGATAATATCACAATTTACACAAATATAAGCATATGTGTGGAATAACCAACAACTACTTGTGTGACCAGCCCAAAATATAAAATTTGAATAAATATTATCCTCATAAAAAGAGAAAAAATCATAATAAATAATTATAAGAACTTGACAAAAGCAAAATTTCATGCAAAGAATTTGTCATTGCTTATCTTCTTGGGTAGCGCTACATAGCAAATTCATTCCTAAATACTTTAGGCATCAAAATATTGCTCTTGTACATTAAACAGAGGAGTTTTTCATCATGTAGACATACAAAATACCTGAGCAAGGATGTTGTATGAAACGACACGAATAATAGAGCCTACAAAGAATGTGTGTAACAGATCGGTTAGTATTTTCAGCATATTAAGAAGTTTACTTCTAAGGGAAATGGAGCAGCTATTATATATGCAAAGTAGTTGCAAATAAATAATCAACATAAAGCACATGGTGATCTAATATATTAAATGAAAAAATTAACTTTAATTATGAGAACTACATAACGAAAAATATACTATTTGTAAGTGATCAATCTAATCCTAAGATAGTTGTTGATCAAACTCACAATACATAAATATTAATGTACATTGTGTGGTCCAGAATTCTACAGTTTTTCTTCACCTTTTGTTAATGTTTTGGCCTTTATGGCAAAGATCAACGCATTGGACAAAGTGGCAATAATAATAATTAAATTATTAATATATTGGATATATTATTGATATATTTAATTATGATAAAATCGATTGGATAGTAATAATATATATAAAAGGTTATATTTATTTATTTTTTGATAGGTAATATTTTTTATTGTATTGATAAGTAAAAAGATTACATTGAGAATTACATTGGCCATCATCAGCTATCAGTTTCAAAATGCACGAGAGACATCAAAGAATTACATTGTCCTTCCATGACTAGGGTTGACTATGCAGTAGAAGACAAAAAGGCCCCAAAAAACCAAGAAGTTTTTCTATCAACAGAAAAAACAAAAAGAGACAGTGGCCCTACTGGTTGAACCACTTGGCAGTCTGTTCTTTAGTGAAGTTGCTAAACGCGCCACCTTCATTCACCAGAGCTCCGACATTGCTCCTTGCCTCGGCTCTCCCACATCTTGCAGCAATCTGATCTTCTCTCGCCGCTCGGGCTACATTGGCACTTTCCATTTTCTTGGTTGCTGACAACTGGCAACTGGCAACTGGCGACGGGTTTGTGGGCGCCCATCCTCTCCGACAGGTACAGTAGACTTGATGGGATTCTTTTTCTTCTTTCGGCCCCCCGCAAGCCTGTCCTCCATCATCTCCATCGACTCCAGCTTCCTCTTCTCCAAGGCAGCCACCAGTTCTTTCCATCCGCACAAGGCACGTGCAAGGTGTATGTCTTATGGACAAGCCGTAGACCATAGAACCAGGGGCTGTAGGCCTTTGCTGCCATGACCTACCATGCGGAAAGGAGCGTCAACCATCCTCAACCCCAGCCCTACCTCTGCCCGATTAATGATCTCCTCCACCCCTTCAGCCCATTTAATTGCCAGACACTGCCTAACCACCCGACGCACCTCCTCTTTCAACTCAGCCACCATGAGTCCAATGCCCACAAACAGGGATGAAATATCCAGGTTTGTTCTCGGCCTCCACCCAACCTGCAGAAAATGCTCCCCGAATAACTCCCTGATAGTAGACCAGAAGTCATCCCCATCCTCGGTGAAAATGTGGCTCAGTCGGTTCATAGTGATGGGACCTTCGAATGCGGGGATTTGGCCATTGGTGGACAAGGAGAAATTGGCTTCCATTGTAACCAGAGAAATCCGTCGCTACTCAAGTTATGTGTTACCTTCGAAATGGGTGGTTTTTAATCTTGGTTTCGAAGCCTCTAGATCACGGGGATGCTTCCATCATGCCTTCGCGCTTCCATCTTTTCTCATTAATGTCCTTGTACTGTGTCAGCCTTCCTTTGATGAAAGATCTCGAGTTGTGAGATTCGCATTGATTTTAAAACACTCAGCCTACTTGACATCATTTCGATTCTTTGAAATGTGCGAAGCTGCCACTTGGGTGGTGGCATGACACCTCAACCCAATGCTTGCAAGTTCATCACCTGCCACCAAGGTTATTAAGTGGTCCCTATGCATCAAGTCTAAAATCCTAAAATAATTCAAATTTGTTTTCGAGAGAGTCGTTGGCCCCAATATTTGACATTTTGTCCGCCAATTCATTTGCCTCTCTGGGCACTTGCGAGACTTTGGAGTCATCAAGCTCTCTAACCAAGTTTCTGATCCGCCTGATATGTCTGTTTAGATACCAAGTATCCATATGCCCTCTTGCAATCCTATTTGTTACTAGGAGCAAATCTCCTTCTAGGTGGATCCTTCTAAACTGTAATCTTCTTGCCATAAGTACGACTTCCACTGCCGCCAAACATTCGGCCTCGTTATTAGTCTTGTCTCGCAGCCTTTTGGCTCCTAAAGCCAAAATCTCTCCCTTTTCATCGCGAGCCACATACCCAATTCCAGAGATTCCCGGGTTGCCCCGCGATGCCCCATCAAATTTTATTTTGACCCATCCGGGAGGTGGAGGTTGCCACTTAGTCGATTTTCTAGAGTCCCCCTAGGCCGAAGGATGCACCCTTCTATTCCCATTAGCGGGTAAAAGGTTATATTTATTATTAAAGATTGATTTTAATAATTAAATATGGAGCAAATGATATAAAAGAATATATTATTGTTATGGACCCAAGTCGGCCAACTTGGGAGGCCAAGAGTTTATCTTAATAAGTTCATATATTAGAGCGACTTGGAGAAGGTAAGAAGCAACCAAAAACATAACGTTGCCTTCTTCCTTCAGCAAGATTGTTGGATGAGCAAAAGTACTTGAGCAGATTTACATTGCATATTGAGGGATTTATAACAGAATTCTTTAGGCGAACTTGAGAAGTAAATTAGAGGATCAAATTGGAGCCTTAAGTAGCAGATTCAAGAGCGAATAAGAAGCATAAAAGGGGACAGATCAAGCAGAAATTACATCTGCTATTGTGGTGAATTAAGCAGCCCTAGAAGGACAAATTGTAGAGATCGTAGCGGACATATAAGGGCAGATCGAGCAGCCACAAAAGGAAATTGTGTAGCCCTAGAAGAGTGAATTAGGGCAGACGACAAGGGCGAACTAGGGCAGAATTAGAGCAGTCCTAGAAGAACAGATTTGATAGCTCATTGAAGACCTTCAAGAACAGATTCATATCAGTCCTGGAAGGCAACATCGAAGGGCAAATTTGAAGAATACAAAGTGCAGATTTGAAGCCAACCGAAGGATAAATTCACACCTTCAAATCCGGGGATTATCTTTCCTTAATTGTGAATATTTATTATATCATGTGTCTTAGCACTTGAAAGACCTCTATAGATTGTATATTCCTTGTTAGAATCTGAAAACATTAACATGGTATCAGAGCCTAGGTAGAGTAAAAGATCCATTTTCAGATTTAGGAATTCAGTCTAACTCTTTCAAAACTAAGAAATACTATGGCAACCAGGGTTTGGCTCAAATAGTAATTTGACTTTACATCTTATTACATTTTATGAGGGTTTTGATTTGCATCAAGATCTAGTATTATGCAAATTCATTCGTCCTTCTACGCCTAATATTGATTGACTCCTAAGTTGTCAAACCATCTCATAATTGGCTGAAAAGATATGGGTAAAACTGTGTCAATACATTCTTGCATGTTTTGAAACTACGATTGACCTTCTTAGGATAAATTACAAAATATCTGGAAACATACATTGAGAGGGAGTCTAACCTTGTGCACATTATAAGGTAAACCTAAGCTTCAGAGGGAGAAGATAGGATCTGTATAAACCTCTCACCATATTGTTCCAGAGGGAGTAGATCATCTTGAGTGGCACAGGCCCCGGAGATCATAACCTGGTATGACTTTAAACATTCATGAATAATATGAATCATGGGCATACTAACAAATTATCCCTGTGTGGTTCTGTAGAAGGAAACCCACCTTAGTGCTTGACTTAACAGGGAGTTTAATCATGGGCTCACTTAAACCTGGTTTTGCAGTATAAACTCCTTTCTCTACTTTTTGCATTCTAATTGTATGAATGTACGGGATCATTCCCATTGACATGGTTGTTTGACATAGCTAGTTAATTGTTATTAGCTGATTATGAATGTGTAGGACTGCATACTTCACTTTGGTATAGATGTATGGGAACATTAACTGTTTTATTGGATACATACATTATG
>MU227524.1:177487-197051 GCA_018584345.1 Thuja plicata
GTCTACCGATCCTGTCTTCACTGAGGAGGACCATGAGTGGGTTGACCAGGCAGACATAGAGGCTGAGGCTGTGGCTATGGCAGAGGAGGAGGATAGAGCACGATCAACCACCACTGCAGCTGATGTTCATCAGAGTGGCACTTCACGAGCAGAGGCTATGGCTTGTCAGTCATCCAGGACCTACCTCAGACGCATTTCTAGGAGGGAGACAAACTACTTTGAGGATGAGGCTAAGCCAGAGCCTGAGCCATAGACTTGTTTTTTATTACACATATGTTTGGGAACATTTGATGTCATGGATTTCATGGATCTTATATACATTTGACACTATTTATAAATCTGCATATCTATATTTTCTATTTCCTTCAGCTACAATTTACGTTTGTACTTATGCGATGGATGTATGTTTATGTATGTGATCATACTAGCTTCTATTTGATGATGTTATAGTGTTTTTAAGCTTTACTCAATAATGGGTGCCTGAAACAAGTTTTAAATCCTAAAAAATCTTTGTTTTTCATTTTGCCGAGTCATAGGCGAGTCACGGGCCGAGTAGTCCTTGCCGAGTCATGGGCAGGTCCGAGTCATGGAACTTTGCTCGAAATATATGTCTGAAACTCTTTGTGAAACTAATTCAATTCAATTCAAATTATTACAACGCCTAACACGTAGTAAAGTTTAATAACTTAAAATAAAGGAACCTAATTTTATTCTGCCACGCTATGTTGCTGGCCGCGGGTGACAGTAGGGTTGTCTTAGCAATACACTACGCACTGCTAGCAAGGAGTGCTGGACGTATGTGGCGGTGATAGGCGTCTGAACTGATGCCACGGCTCCCTGCCGTTATTTAATGTGTTACAGCAGCTTCAGACCAGCCGCACTGTCTGGCTTCAACCCGCGTGGGTGGTTCTTCTAGGCTGACCGCGACATGCAGGTGGCGTCCAAAATGGGAAGGCTACCTTCCTCTACGCAGAGAGTGATAAACACAATCACTCTATCTCCTGAATGACCTCCAGCATCATCCACAGCCAATGTGATTCATTGTCTCATTTGCACTTCTTAAAACATGAAACCGACTCCTTTGGCGAGCCACAGTTCAATAGAATTTGATGAAGAATTCAGAACCTCCACATATACATCAGCACGTAGGAAGGTTGAAATCAATTATACAACAGCAATCGATTGGTGATTAGCTCAAGAAGAATCACTCTTCAAGCAACTAATTTGACCCTTATATTTCAGAAAGGGCTCAGAAATTGAGAGATAATTCTCCAGACCAAGTTTTAATAAAATATATTTGATGATCAACTTCAAAAATGAGCTCGAATTTATAACTCCTCGGATGCCAAAGTTTCCAAAAATCATCACCAGTTAACCAATCTTCAAAATGACTTCTAAAGCATTATAATAATAAAGTATTATTATTATAATAATATTATAACCACTTTATTAATTAATAACATATTGTTATTAATTAATATAATTAAATACCAATTATCACTCTGATGATAATTCCTGCATCCCTTCCTGAAATGGCTGATCAACCTGGTCCTCAACTGCACTGCCAAAAATAGTAACTGGCCACCAACTGACTTACTATAAATAGTATGTCCAAATTTGCACTAATCGGCAAAACTGACCTCTGAGACCCTCAAAACATTTTGTCAACTCACGAGGGTCGCGCTGATGAATTGACCACACTCAGGGTCCCAAAACCTGCTAATTTGGGGACATCACAAATAATGACTAAGCTTAATCACTAAATTCCTCATAGTGGTCAATCTCCCTATTACAGGAATATTCATTAATTTTTATATTATTATTATTAACATGTTAATATATTATTTGTTAACTACTATCATTTTAATATTATAATATATTAATAATATATTATATTATTAATATACATTGTTAATTATTATTATATAAATAATATATTATTATATTTCAAATATATGATATTCTAAACATATTATTTATTAGAATATTATTATTTATTTATACTTATATAGGTTAGTTTATTATAATATTATTAATATTTTAATCTCATAATCATAATTTATTATTACAAAGGGACATGACATACGTCCATGGCTTGGCTACTACATAAGAAAATAATTCTCCTAAGCTATTATGGTTCTTCTAGGTATCAAAAATAAACAATGACAAGTTATGATATGTTTGGCATGAAATAACAAGTATACATAAAAGTAACTTTTGTTAGAATGGATGATTGTGTAAATAAACGTTGTCCCAACCATGTCCAAGATTACAACAAAGATTGGAGGAGCTTATTCAATTTCTCCTTGGGTAATATTGTCTAAATGTCTGCAAAAATTGAACCTTTCACTCATGATAATCTAAGTTGCTGAATTCACTAGATATAGGCCCAGTTTCGAGAATGAGTCATGCCAGAATCAAGTACAAACCCATATCACCTTTAAGATTGGATAGGATTCAGATTATTTTGGGTGGAAACTTTTGGAAATGGCGCATGCTGCATCCAAGCAATTCTGAAAACCAAGTGGTAATTTTAAATCAAATACAAGTTGATTCTAGTGTCAATAGATTGTTCGATGCACTTTTTTACTATGCAAACAAAACCCTAAACATCCATCCCAAAGGCTGGTGCTGATCCAAAGAAGTGTAAGTTGAGTTAAAATGTGCCCAAACCAAGAGTGAGAAAAGCCAACAACTTCACCACTCCCTTATTTAATGTGGCAACCCTTATAGGTCACTGACACATTCCCTTCCCAAACAACAACCATGTATGTTAAGGGTTAAATTTAAGCAGAAACTAGAAGGTTGTTTGATCCTTAACCTTTCTGCTGCCTCAGTGTAATGTTCCCTTCCAGAATAGAATTTAATAATAAATTAAATTAAATTAATGAACAAATTAATTATAAATAATTATTATTACAATTAACTTAATAAAATAATAAAGAAATATTGCATAATCTAATATTATATATATAATATAAATTATAGTAAATCAATGCGATATCATAATAACATGTATACATTTTCATATATTATAATCTAAATATAAATATCACACATAATATTGATATAATAATAATGAAACAAAATACAATAATAAAAATACAAACATAAATATAATGCATACAAATATTTTAAATATATATAAATAATAACTATTAATGTATCAAAATATATAAATTAATATAAATTGATCATCAACTCATGTCTTGTCAAAAAGATAATGAGTAGGGGGACGAAATACCAATATAAATATGAAACATACTGGATGACGTGTCATCTCAGTCAAATGACTAAATGATAGCATGGGAGGACTAATATTGAATATAAATACGATGGAGTGATAACAGGGATCGACTCCTTACATGGTCAATGGTGTCAATATCAAATCAGATCAAACGTCGGTGTCCAAAGAATAATCATCGGAGGAGTCTAAGTACGTGGACGATCTCTTTTGAGGGGATTGATTCAATTAAGCATATAAGAAATAAAGAAATAAAGAAATAAATAGGCGGCTCAGTGACTGGTCGGCACCCACAAATCGGCAATAATAAACATATAATAATTAATATCCCTTAAACCATATGAAAGGATAATAAACAGCAATTACCATTCATGAGAATAAACGAATCCACCAAGTCATAAACAGACTTCGCAACATAGTCAAGAGTGACTAATAAACTCCAAACTAATAAAGAATTTAGTGAATGATGGACCATTGATTGTGTACGTGGCTGAAGAGGTGTGACTCATGGTCTCCCAAAGGCTGCCACTTCTTTGGCTTGGAGGATATTAATTCGAAATCATTGAGGCAGCAGGGACATATTAAGTCTCGACCAAAAACAACAACCCCTCCATTGCATGTACAATAAGTGTTATATCTGAGATATCGATAATCAATCAAGATTATCACTGAATCATCTCCATTACAAATTATATCAGGCAAGCACTCATTTCAGAGCAACCAGCAGTGATAGATAATTTGCAAATACGTCAAAGTAGATATCTAAAACAGCAAAATTGTTGTACACTTCATCAATATTTTATATTGATAATATTGCTTCCTATATTGTTCGATATTTAGACAAGATAAGAATCATAACATCCGCAATTCGGATAAGACATTATATACTTCAAATCATAATAGTAAGTACCGCACTCATTATGAAGATATAAGTAAGTCACATTTCTTTTTCTTGCATATTGATAGTTGTCTAGATCGATTTAATCTCCACAACAATTGAATAAGATTTTTAATTAGATATTCACGATCCATCTCATTCTCTAGGGCATTTGAGTATAAGGATAATCATTGCAAACCAACGATCGCTTCCAACAGTCGTTGCCATTGCATTAACAAGAAGGAAGTAGATATTATAATAAGCGTACTACTCAAACTCATTTATAGTCAATTAAAATAATAGGTACAAGTTTTAGATAGAAAGAAGTCTTTTGCAATTGAATTTAAAGAAATCGGTCCCAGACACCATAAGATTGGACAAGGGACATTACACTCAGGCAGGGCTACCAAATCACAGGCAGGTCAATGTCGTCAATCTGTCCCTCTTGAGATACACCAATGCCCAAGCCCTGGCAAGAATTCATTAGGGACTTGCCTTTGTAAGTTGGATCATTGAATGAATACGTCTTGCAAATGCCACAAATATTGCTTTTTGCCATGGAAATTTGCTACAGGCTTACAATCACACAATCTCCCCTTTCGCTCATCCAACATAATCAATATGGAAGTCTATTTCAATAATGAAGAATAGGAGAGAAAGATACCCCAAAGTCCATCAATGTCTCTCACACCAAAATAAAATTTTCTCATACCCCCATAATCTTCTCGGGCTTTCACAACAAAAGGATTAAGGAGAAACTATGGACGCATACGTCTGATGGGTTTGTTTCACCTAGGCAACTTTTCTTTCATTTGTTTGCTCCCCTTTCTATTAGTTTTCTGTGATTTTTCACGATCCAGCTCTGGCTTTATGCCACTAGATAAGTACGATTGTATTTCCCTTCCATAAGTACTCTCTTGTTAATACCATCTGTAGCTGTCAATATTTTATGTTTTAAAAGATTTTTAATGAATAACACATGTTTATTAATCAAAACATTAAAATATATGAGCAGACAATAGTACGGACTTTAGTCAGGGCCTTATGCAAGTTATGCAGAAAATTCCTTAAAGGCTTATGCAAGATGAAAGAAATGTCTGCATGCTGAGTTTAGATGTTTACAAGACCAGAATCTGTTTGTTGAGAATACATGTTCGTATCCATAGTTGAAAAAATAGGACTTGGCAATAACTCCGCAGGCCCAAAAATTTTAAAAACTCGGGACTCTACAAAACTTCAGGAAAAACTATACAATTTCATTAAACACTTATATACAAATAATTAAAAATATTATTCAAAAACACACATGTCACTGAATTTGTGAAGCATATAACTACTTTCCATCATATATAAAACAAAATTAAAATTTAATACATACCACGGACCCAAAAACAATTTCAACTCTAAATGACCTATAATGCAACTTCCACTAGCCATGTCATATGTAGAATTTGCCTCATTTAAAGAGATTTTTGGCAAGCTGTGCAATTATAAGATCTAAGTAGGCACACTCAAGAGTTATATCCCAATTCCCTATCACCACCTCATTGTAATCAAATTTTTTGTTTGGCGGATTCTAATACTAGTGGGATTTCGGAGTGGAGATCCCAATGAGGAGGGATAGTGCCCCTCACGGGAGTCTGGGTGCAATGACCCACTGAGGTCAAGGGGCAGCATCATCCCTTGTGGGAGTTTGGGAGGAATGCCCCCAACGGGGTCAAGCAACAGTGCCCCTTGTGGGGATTTGGGGGCAACACCCCCAAAGGGTGAAAGATCCCCAATTCTGGTGGCCTTGGAAATTACTGTTTGTTTCAGAATTTGAATCTTTGGCTAACTTTTGGTATCTCTGAATGGTCTTGGCTGAATTCTGATTTCTTTGTCTTTTCCTTGTTTTTTTTTTGTTTTTGGGGGTTTTTTGGAAATAAAACAATTGCATAACAAATAGGAAATAAATAGCACTTAAGAAATGTAAACACATGCTGCAATTCTTATCATTACTGAATTCTGAAATAGTACATACCCGAGACATCCAGCAATCTGATATATTAACTTCAAGAAGAGATCAGAGCAAACATACAATATTGTCCATAACAAAAATAAACACCAGCTATATTGGGATGCTTGGTGTGTGCTCCAATTCTAGAGAAATTGTTGTAATAAACCCTCCAATGCCAAAATGGATGCTATGGCGCCCAATAGTGAGAAAAAGGCCTTCTCTAAAACCCCACGTGAGCTGTTGAAGTGAAACGCCTAATGCAAATAGGCTGGCCGCCCAGCTGAAAATACCTCTATTCAAACAAATTGCAATGCCCAAGAAAAATTGATCACTTCCACTGTCAATCTGAATGCAATGAAGTACAACTCCAATCACCGAAGACTTGTTGAGGTTTGCGTCCCAACAGTCCAGACTTGAGGATTTCGTCCAAAGCCACAAAATCGCCCTCCCGGAGCAATTTCACAATTCACAAGTTTCAAAATGTCCAAAGGTAATGAGAAATTAGGTCTCCATCTCCTTATATCCCCTTCCAAGTACAAATCGAACCCTAAAGTGAAATTACACTTTGCACTTTAAATAAAATATAATAAAATAACATTTTCCCAATTAAAGTTGTCCAAACTTAAGGAAAAACATTACTTTATTAAAATCTCATCACTCAAGGCGCCTAAAAGTCTCTAGATAGTGAAAATAGTTTATAATAATTCAAGACCTTTCCAACAAGCTATAACACAAAGGCACACCTGACCAAATGAAGCAATTATCCCCTTATTACTCCGAAATGGCTATATAAATAGCCTTATTATAAATTATTTAATCGCTAACTTAGGAAATATTTAAATTATTAAATTATTTCCCCTTTTGCCTCTGATAGCCCAAATCAACCAAATAAACATGAAACTGACCATGTCACCTGACTGTGACTAATACCGGACAAGATGGGTCAACTGGCAGTCCCTTCCCTAAAATCTAGGGATGCTCCTAGAAGTTAGGACCCCAATCCTGTCGCACTGAAACTGACACCAAATGAAGGGTCATGAATAACCTCACGACTAGCAACTGTCATGGCCTCCTAAAATTTAGGGATATCCCCTAAAATCTAGGAACTGCTCCAAATTGGCCCCAAATTGCCTGTAAAGCCAACATCCGGTCACTATATGCACTGAATGAGTCCCTATCCATCTCTGCTAGCCTACGAGACTCCAATGATAGGCCAACTCCTCCGTCTCTGATGTCCACTCTAGAAAGGGGACATGACAAAGGGGTTGGGGCAGCCAAGCCCAAACTAAGGCATTTGAAACCTTTAACACCAATGAAAATTGCATTTTTTCTAACTGCAAGTAACAACAAATAATTTATATGAATTTAGACTAGTTTTGAATACAAAAATCGTAATATTTTGCATTTACTCGGGAGTTTTATAGGAAAAAAATGCCACAAGTTTTTCAAAAACTCATTGGAGAGTTTTTGGGCAAGTAACTCACCTGACATTTTAAATCGGGAGTACTAGTGAGTCAAAAGAGTTTTTCAACACTGTTCATTCATATGGGTAACACACTAATAATACATTAAAGAACATGAACAGTCTTAATAATCTTATCTGCCTGTATTTTTCCTTGTGTGTCTTGCTTCAGATCCTTTGACTGCCTTAACTAACATCTCTTTCAAAAAAGTTTCAAAAGGGAAGCATATAAAAATTTCCATTTGGTGATTTGCATGGTGATGCTAGCATGCGGGGCAGACAGAAATATTTTGCAAAATGCCATAGGACCAACGCAAGTACTGGATATCTTGACTTCTTGCAGAGATATCAGCACAATGTGCTCTAAATCATCTAAAAATGTATAATGTTTCTATAAGTTCAAGGGATGTGTGTGTGCGCGCGTGTGCATCTGTGCATGCAGATATGCACAAATGAATGTTCATGTAAACATGTGTGCATCTACACATACAGACATAAACATTATTCATTAGTAGTAAAGAATTGCAAAAGCTTGACAAACTATTACATTAATTATCCCAGTTTAGAAATGCACGTTGAAAAATACTATAGCCAAGCCTCTCAAGTGAATTTCGCACCAGTTTACACAAGTCAGATGGTAAGCATCAATACTAAATCCTCTCAAGAATTAGCTCTCCTGTGTATGATTTAGATGGCATGCAATCTTAAGGTTTTCAAGTGAATATAGTTTAGAAAATTTTACATGCTTTAACATTTAATCACATAAATATGACACAAATACTATGATTATGACTGCCCCATCTTCAACCAAACTCCTGACTCACCCTCTGAAATGTTTCTGACAGCCCAAATTTTATCATCCACTGGAACAAATTCAGGCAAGCATGATGAGACTGTTCCCGACATTGCTCTTGAAAATCCCTGAAAAAAAAAGTGTTAATTATTGTCTCTTAACACACACAATCAGATTTCACTAGCATGTTATAAAAAGCTTTAAAATTTTCAGTTTGAATACAACACTTGTTTTTTCTTTTGGATATTTAGCACATGTTTCTCACAAGTACTCAATCGAGTCAGATATAAGATGTCAAAAAGTGCAAATGACTTGAAAGATCGGACCACTAAGAGAACTTCAATTCTGATACATGATCATACCTACGTAAATACATATGTGTGCACATGTACATGCATGCATGCATATACGTATTACACAAACACAGAAATTTTGAAAATATAGTATAACAGACCCATTTAAATTCCAATAACATATAATTAAAATTGAGACTATTAAGAGTATTTGCCTGCTTAAGACATCATCGCATTTGTCCCAAGTCATGAACTGTGACTCAGAAATTGAATACAATATACAATATAAGTGAATATCTTTGACAGATGCTAGGAGCCACTGTGAACCAAAGTACAATAACATATTTATTTTACCAGGTTATTTTTATATTGTTATTAAAAGTTAAAACCACCAATGGGGCATATACTCTATGCAGTTTAAGACTCAATAAAGGTAAGGATACCAATCTCCAAATAACTGTACTTTCTTTCAAAATCTTGTGTTAACACACAGGATAATAAGATGAGTAAGCTGCATTGAATGTATGACAGTGGGTCAGAGCTGGCTGGTGCACAAGAAAAGTAGGTGCTTTAGGTTCTGGTATAGCACATTATATTAATTGATATGAATATTCCATTATACAATTCTTCAACATGCATTTTCAATTTGGCTATATGCTAATTCTATGCAATTTTATCGCAAAAAGCGTCATAAGCTAATATTTGACATTTGTTACATCTATGGATTGCCATCTACATCTATAGTCAACTTGCAATGTATGCGTGCCCATATCCATGCCTCAACTGCTGAAATCAGTTCTCATCCACTTATCTCCAATCACCAATGTTTGATTTTCATTGTAGACAAACTTATTCATGTACAATAAGAGAAGTATGCTGCTGTTCTAACATATTGACTAAGTTTACTCTGCTTTGTTGCTCTAAATCAAGCAGTAAGCTTGGAATCAGCTCAAAATAGAGTTTTATTTAATATAAAAAAAGCCATGGAAGCAATGAGCAGTTATGCAAGGAATAAGCAAAATAATACCCAAGCATGAATGACAAGATATACATGAGAGAAATATAGTAGGAGTGAAAACTCAAGAACCTTGGCGTTGTGCTGTCATATGTCACCCGATTTTAGCAAGATTACAAACCAAAGCATACTTTGGAGCCTCATATCTCCTACATACAACTGGGATAATGCTCCTCTAGATCCAACTGTAAATGAAGACAATGCCATTGCATAATTCCAAAGAGTATAATTATGCATACATTGTGTCATCAAAATTACAAAATAAACTCAAAACACCAACCCATTTCAACAATCAGGATGTAGAGTGCTATAGATTCCATTTTTTCCTGGTAGTTTTCTTGTTTGCTACATTATGGTAAATTCAATGGCCAACACCTGCTTGATACATTTGGTGACCATCAAACTCTTTGACAAAATCATCACCTAAAAAATGTGCTTCATTTCACTATTTTCAAAGTCAGAGATGCTATAAGAATTTCAGAGTGTCTTGACCATCCACAAAACCTCCGTCAACTTACTCCAGCTCTGAAACCTTGCCTATATCATTCTATTCCTTGTATTTGGCTCTTTAGCCTTTTTCTTTGAAAGGATGGGTATATGCCTATGAGTCATGTTTAAGTTTCATTATAGTCATACAAACCATAGAACTGAACTAAAACAATTTCATTTGTTCCAAATGATCTATTTCAGATCCTACCTTCTTACTGAGGAGACTTTTGTTCCCAAAATCTCAATTACTGAAAAATGAGGTTATGCCTTCTCCCTCCTCTATGAGAT
This sequence comes from Thuja plicata, assembly GCA_018584345.1. Classification (NCBI taxonomy): domain Eukaryota; kingdom Viridiplantae; phylum Streptophyta; class Pinopsida; order Cupressales; family Cupressaceae; genus Thuja; species Thuja plicata. Next base: position 187,945 of record MU227524.1, read on the forward strand.
TTCAATTCTCATTAGCTCTGCAAGGAAATTAATCTGATTTGACTCTCATGGGAGATGTATTTTGCTATAATTATTCCTTTTGATCATGCTTTATGCTAGAGTTCTAACCTTTGAAGTTTTCCTTTCTTCCTCAATCAAGTGCCTTGCGACGCTACCCTTTGGATCTGATGTGCACTTGCACTCAAATTGTTTGCTTTCCCCTTGAGGCTTCTTTTAACAAATTATGAACATACCCTTGGCATCAAGAGCATCTTCAAGGTTACTTTTCCCAGTTGTAGGCTAAGATTCTTAGACAATTCAACCTCTAACAATAAGAGATACTCGATTTTTGTTCTTTGTTCCTCAAAGTTAGTTACCTCCATGGGTCTCCCTAGGCTTTGAGCTAGCTTTGTTGAAATCAATTCTCTTTCAATCATTGTAGTTTCTATTGGTCAAATTCCTCTTTGTATATGCTCCTTAGATGGCCCTTCACATCTTTTTCCCTTGAAGTCATTGGGAGAGCTTTCAAAGAGGATATTTGATGAGAATACATCAATGTCACTTGGACCTCTCCCTTGCAACTTCTACACTGGAAGTTTTTTACACATCATGCATGAAATAATTGTTCAACTTGACTCTCTCCAACACTACTGGTCACATTGCACAAGGATCTCATTTGGTCACATCCTAACAACATAGACATACATCCAGAACCACAAGCTCTCATCACCAAACGCAAAGGAATGCAGCAATTTCAGGGAGGGAGGACTATAATGTCCCCATTTTTTAGTTGCATCAGAGTTAATGGATTTAGCCTATCACTGGGTCCTTGTAGGCTAATTCTGGTGATTAAAGGACCTTGTTGTCGAGTTATTTGGCTCTCCAAGCCCTCCATATATTCTGAAGCTAGATTGTTGAGAGGGTTTTGGCTCCGTTTTGAGGGACTTTCTATTTATAGTAAGTCAATGGATGATTCCAATGAGCTCAAATGATTAGAGAAATTATATGACGCTTTCAGATGTTATTTCCGACTTCCGGTTTGGACTCCAAGATTCTTGGAGGGGGCGTCTATTTTTAGTAACTCACCCAAACAAGATTCTTTTTCATCTTTCATCACCAAGATCACTCATGTGCTGTCAGATTTCTATTGCGATGCTTTTTCGGTCATTTTCGCAAGTTGGGTGTACTATTGCTTATAATTTAATTTAATTTACTAAGGTTGTTATTTTAATGAAAATTGTCTAATGAAAACCTTAGTGTTATAGCTTGTTGGAATCGGGATGAGAAGTTTTAAATCATGGGCACATGAAACAAGGACCTTGTGTGTCAGGATATCATTATATTAATGAAAAGGTCATTTTTGTAGCAATGGGGGAGTTTAAATCAATAAAGTGACTTTATTACATGTCAACTTTAAATAAAAACATAAATTTGCTCTTGGAGGGAAATATAATAAAATATTATATTTCAAACTTGGCCACAAAAGCAAATATTTTTCAAATGCCTAAGTTGGTTCAAGTTATGCAAACTGTGAACTGGAAGCCACAAGTCGATTTGCATTGAAAAGTTATAAATGCATCCAAATGCAAGGAATGAATCATTCTATTGACATTTGCTTTTGATGAATTTGGTGATTGGGCTGAGCCTAGGGTTTGAGCAATTGGAAGCTGTGAGAATTGGGAATTCTTCAAGTGTTTTGCACTTTGAATTGGTTGATCTCTGCCAGTGAATTGTGCCAGCGGTAATCTCATCTAGAGAATAAGATTATGCTTAATTTGGTGACCGAATGGTGAAGAAGATCCAGCATTTCATATCAGTCTTGAATTGCAGAGTGCTGGGAATGTTTTTAAATGCATAGCGCTGCCTTTAGAGGCCAGCGTTTTGGAGTTTGGGAAGTTGACCTTCATTTGCAGGCAGCAGCAGTTTATTATAGTGTTGTGTTCAATATTTATGGGTAGCGCTTGTGTTTATGGGAGCAGCGATTATAAATAAGGGTTGTGATTCAGTGGTTGGAAGGCACGTTTTGGCATTGGAGCGCCATCTTCAATCTTTCTCAAGCCACCACGATAATCTCAGTTAGTTTCAAAAGCTGCAATGTAATTCTGGAATATTTCACATGCACGTAAAATCATTACAGGCCCTTTATACATTATTCTCAAATAATTTCATCATGTATGATATTGTTTTGTATATTCCTTCGGTGAAGAATTGAGGACATTTATTAATGAAACAAATTTGTAAGTGCATTGTGGTAATTTGCAAATTGAATTTCAAGCTTTGTATTTCAATTCCATACATTATCAAAATACCAAAAAGTATAAATTCTGGAAAAAACATAGAAAACATAAACTCTTTGCAAAAACAAATCATTCCAGTGACAGTGAATTTGAGGTAGAACCGCAGGGGGTTCTTACAGAGTAATAGAAGTGAGGAAGTGCTTAGCATGTTTGAGGAATATAACCCTCTTCCTCAATATGTTAAGAACGATTTATCTTTCTATGATTTTATGGACTTTCATCCATAGCTATGCGGTATGATTGGTTCAGCAAAGAAACAATATCACAGGATAGCTCATGACTTATTCCCAAGAAGAGTTGGTTCGCGTAGTGGCAGGCAAATGGTGTCTGGCAATAGGTCCTAGGATCGGGTTTTGGATGGACATTCAGCTACCTTGGAAGAAGTGTGTGAAGATTCATATCAGCAGCTCCTACCTTACCAGTTGAGTCATCCGTTGAGGGTCACTTTGTGAACAATCCTTTGTTTGAGATGGATATAGCATTGTGATGTGACAATCCGCTTTTCGAGGTTGATGTTGATCACTCACCTGAGTTGAGCTTGGCACACTTTTCACCATCTGCAGACACAGTTCAGTTTCCTATAGCAGCAGTTGGTGATGTTCCTATGTCCACGGGTATTGGTTGTGAGCGGGTGGAGGATGTGGCTACACATATCACAGTTACAGGTGCAGTTGATTCAGTTAGATGTGTACATCTGTTGAGAGCGGCAAAGAACCAAATGTTGCATCAGGTTCTCCTCTAGTTACATCCACATTAGGTGTTGTTGGTGATGAGTCAGATGTCAGGGGTTATCTTCAGAACTATGACAGTCAATGCTTGACCGAGGTGGGAGCTTTTTATTGTGACTACATAGGGAGTAATACTCATCACTATTTTTCTAATCCACGCACGGAGGATTTGATGATGCATCGGTGTGGATTGGCTCCGAGATTGTACCATCCTTGGTGGGATGCATATTTGTCATCTGTAGTAGATGGGATCAATGGCTGCAAGATGGATTACTTGCAGAGTCAACACATCCATGGGAGCCCAGCAGAGGATGGAGATAGTGGTTGTGTTACAGACACCTTCAGATGTTCTTATCTCCACAATACGAATGGATGTGAGTTAAGTGTGCTTTGGGACCCCAGTGATGACAAGGTTAGCACTACAGTTTGGGCGGGTCCCGTTGATTGGCTTCACCACTTTGGACACAGTGAAGATGAGCGGCAGAAGTCTGAGGATGTACTTCTTGGAAGGCTTTTGTTCAGAGTTAGACATCCTTCCGGTGCATCGGGATTTCAGATAGAGCTCATTGGCAATTTTTCAAGAGTTTACACGGTGAGGAGTGCCTACAGCATTTCTTTTGATCCTCCTGTGCATGACCCCTTTCACATGCACAGTTTAGTTACGCATGTGTTGGACAATGTGTATGACAGCTCACATTGCGCAGTATTGGGAAGCAAGCTTGGTCATCCTTTCGAGTTGATTCCCTATGAGATATTCACTCCTGGGACATCTACAATTGGATTCGATTTAGTTTCAGTTGTACTGGTGATGATGATGCAGGAGCTAGTCGATGATCGCATGTATGTATGTATGTATACACAAAGATAGTAGATGCCAAAAAAATGCTTAATACATGATAAATAAAAAATCACATTGGATGCAATTTCTTATTAAACTTGCACGTTGCTTCATTACGATTGATCTCTATAAGAGGGAAGCTCATTTGTACCACAGCATTGGTTTTATCTGCATGGAATTGGAACTCATTCTTCAAGTAGACTTCGTTTGCATGCTAATAGATTAATCTAGATGGGTCTTTATTGATTTCCTCATGCATATCATATATGTGTCAACTCATGTAATACATGCATATCAAAGGAATAGTAATAATTTTCTTAAAGCAAAGTATATGAGAACTTTAATGAATTGGAGTGTATGTTGAGGTTGTATCCATGTCTCTGTTATGAATGAACCAATGAGGTCAGAGTCTTCTTAATCTGAATTTGCTTATGATTGCCCATGTTGGGATCCTTAAACTGCATAATTACTTTTAAGGATTACAACCGAGTTTCTGGAGTAAGGACCAAGGTCTTTGGATCTTAATGATAGAACCTTTTTCGTACCTCTTTGGACCTATTACGGCAAATAATTACAATGTCCTTATTAATGCATGTACTCATTATAATTTTGATCTTTATAATATACAAAGTCCAAACAATAATAATCGCCCAAAATGCTTGTTATCTAATATTTATATCAAATGATACTCGTACCAAAATATTGATATTTTGAAGTTATTCCCTCTTTTCACCTTTTATTCTTCCAGCCAATGATGCCTTCCAATTCCTTGAAGTTGATCCTTATATATCATGTAAAACCAAAAGGGATTGCACCCCTTGAGGTTGACGGGACATATCCCTTCCAAATCATCTCTTCATAATAAAATAAATCGTATCTCTCTCATATACTAGTGATTACCCTTTTTATTAGATTGCTGTTTAACATAGTAACTATTTGATAATCATCTCTATCTTGACAACGATCATTACCAGTTAAGGACTATAGCAGTCTTTGTTGATCGATGGTCTTGGTCTTTATAGTGATTATCATTTTACTTCACAAGATGCTGATTGGTATCGACCTAATCCTCAACGGCATTAGTCAATGATTCCCTTGCTATCAATTCATGCCCTGAGCAATGTCTGCTAACCAATCAACTTGATCTTAGTGGACTGCTTTCTACCTTTGAGACTAGCGTTCTCAGCAATGGCATTAGTCAATGATTCCCTTGCTATCAATTCATGCCCTAAGCAATGTCTGCTAACCAATCAACTTGATCTTAGTGGACTACTTTCTACCTTTGAGACTAGCGTTCACAGCACTTATACTCTTCCATGACCGTATTCCTCTTCATTCTGAATAGCATATGACCAGGATGATCAATTAATGATAAATTTTTGATACTCCTTTTGATCAGGATATTCATTGCTACTTGGATGGATGAGTCTTATGGTTTTTTAATGTATATTTGATTGTATCGACTATTGTACTTGAACCAATGAATAAATCCCTCTGTGGTGTTTTGTTGACTTTGACCTCCATTCATAATATTTAATCCTTGGTCGATTGATTTTCTCTTTCAATAGCTGGCTTGGAATAATACTCGTGCTTCTTTTGTTGATCGAGAGGAGTTATTTCATTCTACGATTTAGTGGCCTGTTCTTTGGCAGGGACATGACAAGATACAAAATTTGTGAGCCAATTTTGGCATATTTTGTGGAGAAAGTTGCGCGCTAAGTTGAGTTTTAGTTCAACTTATCATCCACATAAAAAAAGAGCAAACAGACGTTGTCAATCAAAGCCTCGAAAATTTTGTTAAGATGTTTAGTTGCAAAGAAACCAAGTCTATTGGATGCTACACTAGCACAAGCTGAGTTTGCATACAGAACAGTTAATAGGAGTATAGCAAAGAGTCCTTTTCAAATTGTATGGATACAGCTCTAGCAGGCTGGATGAACTGAGAAGTAAGATTCATTTAAAAAGACAAAGTGCAGTAACAAAGGATTTTGCTTAGTGTATTCATGAGTTCAAAAGAAAATGAAAGAGAATTTCTAGAAAAGTATGATCAAGTACAAAAAACACGTAGATCTCACGAGAAGAGATCAAGAATTTGAAGTCGGAAAGTTAGTTTAGCTCATTTAAGGAAAGGTTTCCAATCAAAATTTATAACAAACTAAAATGGAAGAAACTCGGACCTTATAAGGTCTTGAGGAAATCTGCAGAAAATGCTTATGAGAGAGAGTTCTCAAAAGGAGTGGATATCTTGCCAGTTTTTAATGTGGCAGATTTGTACCTTTGTTATGAGAGACAAACAAGAAGAAAGGCAATCAGAATTTTAAATTCATCAATGGAAGAGTGGGTTCAAGAGTTTCCTGAGAAAGAATGAGAAGAGGTAGAAGCAGTGATAGACTCACAAATGATTAAGAAGACAAGAAAAAGGAATACTTCGTGAAATAGAAAAAAAAAGTAGCTGAATAAGGATGAATCTATGTAACAAGGAATCTCGATCTCAGATTTCACAAAATGTTCATAAGCACCTAGGTCCACAAGCAATCTTGCATCACTGAAAAAAAATCAATAAATAAAACATTCAAATTAGTCTCATATGGCAGTGTAAGGGTTTCTAATGGCTGCACAACATTTCCTAGTTGCTATGCGACCACTTCTAGTTGTTTCATAAGGGTTTCTGGTGGCTGCACAACATTTCCTAGTTGTTGTGCAATAATTCCTATTTGTTGCACAACTGTTCTTGGTTGCATTTGTTCATTCAACGTTTCGTCAAACATTTGGCATGCAAAAGCCTGAATCCATTTCAATCAAAATGAATTAGATGGAGCTTAGGGTTTTGTCTGATGTGATATGGCAAGATTCATCTAGAATCATGAGAGTTTCAAACTCAAGTAACCTTGTTTAATAATGGTCTCAGCATGAAGACAATATGCTTGGAAGAAGAACAGTCAGTCTTTGATGATTGGGAATCATTACCCAATCATTCATAAGGACATTTTGGGGTAAGAAGATGAAGAAAAACGACCAAAAGGAATAAAAGGACAATTGTAGAGATGCAGGCAAGTCCTGCTTGAAGAAAAGCATGCCCTAAATCTGGAACGGAACATGATGGCAAAGAAGAAACAACAAAGCAAGGGGTCTATGAGAAGGAGAGGCTAACTATTTCAAGAAAGATCCACATTAGAGCAAATAAGGAAAACAAGGAAAACTAGAGATTATTCAGAAGAAAATAATTAGATTATCAATTTATCATCCATCTTGAGGCATAGACCAGTCCTATGCCATCTTTTAGTTTTGTTTAATAGTTTTAGGTTTTTTCTTTGCATGATAACAAACCATTTGAAAGGCCGATTTGCAGACTTAATATAAGAGAAATTGTTGATGTTTTCGTCTAATTTAGAATGTTGTCTAAGAATTGTTTTGGCTGCTAGGTTAGGCTATCTTTCATTGAACCAAGATATTGGTTGTAAAAGAACAACAAAAAGGACCAAAATTCCAAATTGAACCAACAAGCCTCAACAATATTATAGATGTTCGATGATTCCAATATATCAATGAAGACTGTGCATCACTTTCTATAAGAACAACATACTCATAGACTTCGATACTTCAAAAGGTAGAGTCAAAAACACACCATATTTCCATAATTGATCAAATCCAAAATTAAAGCCATTGACAACTATTTATATAAACAAAAAAAACATTCTAGGATATAAACAGAAGATGTGAAATTACTATAATCATGTAACAAATTATCGAAAATTAATGTTTTTTGAATGAATAGAAGTGTGTGATTGCATTTTTAATCACTTCCTTAGGTAATCATTTAACAATTATCAATTGGACAGAGATAACTTAAACCCTAGAGGTGTTCATAGATCTATGACGCATTGTATTTCAAGTACAGCCTCAACACAACAAATTCTCATGGTTGACTTAAATGACCAAGATACATAGACAAGTTTCGAATTAAGCTTGCACCGCCAATTTTTTTCACTTCTTTGCCAAGATACATAGACAAGTTTCTAATTAAGATTGCATTGCCATTTTTTTGTGTTTGGCAGAAACACAAAAGGCTACATTTAACATTTTAATTATAATAATGCATTTATACAAAGAAATTTGGACCAAGACTGGGAAACCAGGACCTTCTATTACCGCTGCAGGATACTCTGCTTCTGAGCAACAAGTCCTTCACAGGTACAGGATTCACTATTGTGGATCGGACTTCACACAAATGTCAGATTGTAGCCAACACCAGACCACCCAGACATCTTACCCACAGTTCCTTCATATAGAAGTTTAACGAATGGATGAAATGATTATATCAACAACTCCCACGCAAACAAAACAGTTTAGGGGCCTCAATGCCGAAACCGTGTTTTGATGTAGGCTTCGAGTGGACAAAGAGCAAGGAGGCAGCTCAAAAGATATCGCCCAAGCATAGTTAATAGCATTACCAAGCTCAAAAGACATTTAGAGTTACATAAGGAACTAATACTTCACTACTAACTACACCAAAAGGCATTGTTTAAAGACAAACTATCGAACAAATACTTCAACTACACCAAAAGTCGTTGTTTAGAGCCAAACTTTTTTACAAATTCTTCTATGCAACTATACCCACAATGCATTTGAAATTTTGAATTGAATATCTGTCTCGAGGAATTTTTGAAATTACACAAAAAGCAGACCAACCATAACATAATTTCAAAACACCAGGAAACAACATCAAGAACCAGACAAATAAAGAAAGGAAAAGCCACACCCGTATACGATAAAGCCCACAAGATGATAGTACTGGCAAGGAGGACATGCGCGCTTTATCAATCATTTGAAGGGCGCCCAACTTTGCACCTCCCAACATCGAGGACATTTTTTCCAGTGGATTGAGGAATCTGTTCTTGTTGGGAGTTTTCACTCTCGTCGTATAAGAATATCCATTAGTTTTTAGCTTTTAGGGACACCCAAATGTATTCTTATTCCTTTTTGGACCATGAATTTGATAATTGGCTTCGAAAGCTGAAAGTATATGTCCTCCATCTTTTCTTACCGTCAGAATTTTGGGAGATTTTTTGCCCTTTTACAGCCGACCGTCAGAGAACCTAAAATAAGAGTTTGAAGAATAGGATTGTTTGTGGAATTCACTAGGGCCCGTTTGGTTGCACCCCATAACCGGGTTATGCCGCCCATAACCCGGTTATGGGGTGCAATTCTCTGTTTGGATGCCCTTTTTTAGAATGGGAATGTGGATTTCTAGAACCCCATTTTGCC